>PVKS010029626.1:0-25206 GCA_004027875.1 Aplodontia rufa | reverse complement strand
ACTAAATTTTTGCTTCAGTTACTGAAATAGTTCTCTCTTAGTTATAAACTTGGACTCTAGTTTTGTAATGTCCAATATTTGACATGCTGTGCAATAATTTACAATGGGCAGTGTACTGAATTCTATGAGTATTTTTGTTGTTGTTGTTGTTTATTTGTTTGTTTTTGGTATTTGGGATTGGACTCAGGGGTGCTTAACTCCTGTACCACATCCCCAGCTGCCTTTTATTTTTAATTATTTCTTATTTTGAGACAGGGTCTTAGTAAGTACTTTGGGGCCTTGCTAAGTTGCCGAGGCTGGCCTTCAACTTTCAATCCTCTTGCATTAGCCTCTGTGTTGCTGGGATGCAGATGTGTACCACTATACCAAGCTGAATTCTAATGTGTTCTATGTACAGGCCAAGGTGCTGGGAAAGAGAGATGGTCCCAGTATTTTGAATCCAGCAAAATAACACAATGAATGAAGTCTCCAATGTTTGGGGCTTTCCTCGAACCTGCATACAAAACTTTGCTTATAAGTTAAAAGGGTCAAAATCCCCCCAAAGACTTTTCCTAGGCTCTGGCGAAGAGCTTTCCTTTACACCCCGTGCTTACAAAGTCAAGTGTTTACCTGTGTTTACTAGGTAATAAATTTGCACTTACTTTTCTAAAAATTGAATTTGCACCTTGTAAACTAGAATTTAAAATCAGTTTATTTGATGATCATGTTATATGATTATTTTTCTCTAATTCACATTACATCTTCATCCTTGCTGAAATTTAAGAATGCTTCTGAAAAGTTGTCCTGAAAATAACCCCATTCTTGTTAAGTATGCTTTTAATTTGGTTTTAAAACCTTATGTTCTATTTCACACAACACAGAAATTTTATATCCTCCAGATAAAACTGATACCCTTACATTAATTTTTCCAAATATTTTGACATGTAAGTTTTTCATTACAATAAGGAAATTAATAAAAATTCTTTCCAGCAGCTTAATTCCATCGGTCATTAGAATATAAAAATCAATTTCTACATTCTCATTTCCATGTGGTCAAATATTTCACAAGCAGAAAAACAATGTCTGGCCTTGGATCCTGGCAACCCAGAAATATTTGAAGAATGAAGCTGATGATTAATGTTTTGCAAGAGAAAAAAAACCACATACTAATTTACCTTGCTAATTAACCCATAGAGACTTTTTATCCATTTCCAGTGTGTTTCAAGGAGAAATATAAAGAAACCTGTTTTATGTTAATAAATTAAAAGATAGCATGATCTCATTCAATGTTTTTTGAAATTCCAAAATAAAAGCAAATGAAAAAATTACAGTTAGGATACACAGAATTCTGATATGCCTTAGGGACCAGTCACCCCTCCTACACTCCATACCACCTTCAGGAATCCCACCGTGACTCACTTATCTTCTGGATTTTGCCAAGTGTTCTATTTTACATATTCTTATAGTTTCCAGGGGCCCTGAAAATTCAGCCTTTGTGTGACTGAAGGTCTTACTGTGTGTTTTGCCTTGCTGTGTGTCTCCACCAAATTGTATCCTGTTGTTTATCTAATCCTACTCTCTAGGGAAATTTAAATCTCAATTCATTTCTGATTTAAATCATTTGGATATTTTAAACCACAGCAATGCTATATCTGCCCTGACTGCAAAATAATTGCCAAGACCTTCTATAATTTCAAACTTGAATTCTCTTTATTGCCAGATCTCTTCTCTATTCACTCCAAATTGCTCTGTTTATTCATGGAGCACTATGGTATTGCACTAAGATTTTGGTATAATTATAAACACAATTTTTTCCAGCCAAACTGAAGCAAAAATATGATCAGGTGGCTACTGGGGATGTCAGGCCCTGGCCCTTTCACCATACTTAACCTGGATTAGCTGGTGGCAGAGATGACATAGTGGTAAGCCTAGGACAAAGATATTCTGAAGTAAGAGAAACTTCTGACAACTTAGACCTCTCCCTCCACCATCGATCAAAGGTAACATGTTCCAGCCAGATTGTCCCAAAATGTTCATCCACATAATTTCTATGATCCCCAGATCATTGCCATATTCTAAGTGAGATGCACCTTGTGTCTAGACTGAATTAGGGCCACAGCTTCTAATTGGCTGGCTAAATCAATGTTCATCCTATTTATCACACAGTGGCTTCCCACAGAATGTACTGGACTGGTAGTGTATCAAAAATCTTTAAATTCGGATCACATATTTTTATTTCCTTGACAGCCACTCCTGTTTACAAATCATGGCCCCAAGTGATGACAGACACATCATTGTCCCTTGGGCAAGTGATTCACACTGTAGACCACATGTTTGCTCTGGCTGGAGAGCTATCTCCTTCCTCTTTTCCCTCATTGATACACTTCTATTCAACCTTCAATGTCCCTCTTAATTTATCCTCATGGACTGTCTCCAATGCAGAATTGAAGACTTTCTCTTCCTTATTTCTGTGTCATTCATAAACCATAATCTTTTGATTATGCTGTTAGTCAGCTTTCTGTTTCTGCAACACAAGCCTGTCATATCCAACTTATAAAGAAAAAAATGTTGACTTAGGCTCATCATTTTGGAGGGTGGCCCTATGGCTTTGGGCAAGTAGGGAGTATGATATAGGGCAAGACCACCTGCCTCATGCACGAAGTTAAAGAGAGGAAGAGGAAGGGGATGGGGCATCCCGCAATCCTATTCAAGATCATGCCTCTCAAGACCTAAAGAGTTCCCACTAGCCTCCCCGCCTCCTGAACACTGCACCGCTTCCCAATTGCCCCACTCAAGGGACGTAGCTTATAACACATGGCCTTTGAGTGACACCTAACCAAGCTCTACCAGATACTATGCTATGCATGGGATGCGTTACCTCTCTCCTTGTGAGTTCCTTGTGGATAAATTCCATTCTTACTTTTGTGTCAGACACAAAACAAGAGCACGTCATTTGCTTAGCCAACATCCCATCATGAGTTCATTATGCTGCCTGAAGCAAGGTACTAGGGACACAATGATGAACAAGTCATGTTGCTGTGCTTCAAGAACTTCCAGTGCAATGACCAAGTGGCCAATAGCCATTTACTAAATCATTTAAAATTTATTCATATTATGTTTGTGCAATGGCTTGTGGACTAGCTTGAGCCATGACAGACAGCCTGTCTGCACTCAGTCTTTGTTTGGGACTACAGAGGATTTCTGGTTTTGAAGTGACTTCTCATTGTGTTCTACTGCTTACAGCCCCACTGGGATGCTAACAGCCCTTGACAAGCTCCTCACCATAGGATGCAAGTTGGCAGCAGTGCTGTACCTCTGGTGGTCTCTGGAAGGTGACATTGTCCATCTGGTGACTACTTCCTACTTCCCAATCATACCTTACAACAGGAGGAAAGTGCACAGGAAGCGCACATAGAATCCCAAAGGGCTTCTTAAGGCAATATAGGCTGAACTGGTATATTAATTATTTCACACCAAAACCACCTTGAGGAACTGTCACTTCAGAAAGAACAATTTGACCTGTATTTTCCTACATGGCACAAACCACTAAGAGGGACATCCTTTGTGAAGGGACATCCTTCACTTACCAATGTTGCAAAATGGCCTCAGTCACCAGAGATTGGTTATTGGGGCTACGATGAACCCAAGAAAACCCTTTGAAGATTTTACCTCTTCTTCCACTAGTATCTAGGTTTTCTCAGCCTCCATGTGTCTCCTAGTAACATGCCCTGAATGTACTAGCTGTTTTGGTTAGCTTTCTATCACCTTGATCAAAGGACTCCAAAAGAAACACAGAGGAGGAAAAGTGTTTGGGCTCATGGTTTCACAGTTTCAATCCACGGTTGCCTGACTCTATAGCTCTGGGGTCTAGGTGAGGCAGAACTTCATGGTGGAGTGGCTTAATGAAGGAAAGCAGCTCAGGACATGTCACCAGGAAGGAGAGAGAGAGAGAGAGGGAAGGAGAGAGGAAAAGAGAGGGAAGGAGAGAGAGAGAGAGAGAGAGAGAGAGAGAGAGAGAGAGAGGAAGAGCTCTGTGCACCACAGATAAATTATAAATCCCAAACGCCCACCCCCAGTGACCTATCTCCTCCAGCCACATCCCACCTGCCTATAGTTACCTCTCAGTTCATCCATTAGTGGATTAACACACCGATTAGGTTATCTCTCTGAAAATCCAACCATTTGCCTCACATATGAGCTTTTGGGTGACACCTTCAAATCTAAACCAATAACAGTAGCCTTGTCCTGGTATCCATTTGTCCTATTATCCCTTCAGAAAATTATTATTCTTTGTTTAAAATGTGTAAAATCATCAGACTGAGGGAGCTCAATGCTAGCACTCTTGCCTGACATTTGCCAGGTGCAGGGTTTGATCCCCAGAAGCCCAAATAAAATGCACACAACTACTCATGGGTCATTGTGAGATTCCCCCATATACATGTATATTTATTGAAATGATTAAGCTTTTCTCTTGCTAGTCAGCACTAATATGATTCAGGTTCCTCAATCCAGCCTGGGCCTAAGACTAAGGCAGGGTAAAGAGGCCTCACTGATCTACAGTCAGTTCCATGCAGGCTTCTATGATGTCACGAAGCTCAGAGTGCCAATGTTGTCAAAGAA
This sequence comes from Aplodontia rufa, assembly GCA_004027875.1. Lineage (NCBI taxonomy): Eukaryota > Metazoa > Chordata > Mammalia > Rodentia > Aplodontiidae > Aplodontia > Aplodontia rufa. The sequence continues at coordinate 20,607 of PVKS010029626.1, read as the reverse complement.
AGTTCCCTGTGAGAAGCTGTCTCCTCCATGAAAGGGTAAGAGTTTCAATGATTTGCCAATTTTCCCTGCCAACAACCCTAAGGATTCATTTTTTGTTTTAATTAGTGAACAACCATACAAGTTTTTAACAAAATAATATAAAATGTGAATAGATTCTGGATATTAGATTTACCCTCAGAAGAGCCCCCCCCCCAATTACCTACCCTTATCCCTCCCTTCCCCTTCCCACAATATCTCTAAAAAGTATTAGGCTATATAACATTATGCCTTATCTGGATTTAACACATGATAATAAACCACCTTTCTCAATGGCCAGGGTCTAGATCCAGCCTCCACAGATGAGTGGAGACATTCGACCCTTGGTTCTCTGGGTTAAGCTGATTTTACTCAGCATGATCTCTTCCATAGCCATCCATTTACCTTCAAAGGCTGCAATATCATTGTTTCTAATTGCTGTGTAAAATTCCATGGTATATATGTACCACAGTTTTTGGATCCATTCGTCCAGTGAGGGACATCTGGGTTGCTTCCATAATCTAGCAATAGTAAATTGAGCTGCTATGAACATAGATATTGCTGTGTCACTATAATGAGCTGATTGTAAATCCCCGGGAAAGAGACCCAGGAGTGGAATAGCAGGGTCGTATGGTGGACTCATCCCTAGTTTTTTGAGGATTCTCCACACTGCTTTCCAGAGGGGCTGTACCAGTCTACAGCTCCACCAACAGTGTGTTAGTGTGCCTATCTATCCACAGCCCCTCCAGCATCTATTATTGTTTATTTTCTTAATTTTTGCCATTCTGACTGGCATAAGGTGATATCTTAATGTGGTTTTCATTTTCATTTCTCTGATTACTAGAGATTTAGAGCACTTTCTCATGTATTCATTGGCTTGATCAATGTCCTCTGGTGAGAAGTTTCTATTTAGCTCTTTGGCCCATTTATTAATTGGGCTGTTAGTGTTTTTGTAGTTGAGATTTTTGAGGATTTTGTAGATTCTGGATATGAGTCCCCTGTCAGAGGAATCATAGCCCATGATTCTCTCCATTTCTGTAGGAAATCTCTTGACTCTTATGATTGTTTTAAGGATTCATTTTTAACCTTTCTTGTTGAGATGGCAATGTGATGCCCCTTATGGGGAACACTTTCTTCATGAACCGGGTTGATTCCAGCTATTTGCACTGATAAGAGACAGGATCACCCTTGAGTTCATCCTGGAAGATAAGCTTTCTTGGCAGAGACCAGTATGGGAGACATCAAACACAGAAAGAATTTCTCTTTAGGGATCTCCACAAGAGCTCCTCTCTTTAGGGATCAGCCAGCTTCCTGAAAATTTAAAGGTGCCTGGTATCATTAGAAATCAGTCCATATGTGCAATGCACAGGAATACAGACTAAAGGAGACGATCACTTGCAAGGTCTCTAAGGAGTCACATATCATTCATCCTTTTCAAATTAAAGTTGCTTGTTGAAGGATAATGTATCATGGTTCTCAAAGAGTGAAAGTGGCAGCCTCACACTCACCATCAGGAAGAGCAAGGCATATTTAATGTGTCTTTTGTCCTTAGAAGGTAAAGCAATTGTTTGGCAAGATGGTGAATAAACCCTTCTCCTAGGAAGCCTCAATTCCATTCACATTCAGCGGCTTTGATGAGATCCTGGGCTCAGCACAATCAATTCCCCATTTAAGGCAAAATCCCTGCTGCATTACCAGGAAGAAGGAAAAGAGAATGGACAACAAACTTCAAGTTATTATTGGGATTCGATGCAAGAGCTCATCGCACAGAACTGCAATAACAGAGTTCTAAATTAGCAAAGGTACTAAAGGATATCAGAACCATAGGACAACCTTTCCTGAAGCCAAAGAATGCATGAGAAAGCATGAGCAGGCTCACCTACTTCCCACAAAAAATGGCTTTGATAAGAACATGTAGATACAGAAGATGAAATTGATGGGAGTCACCAAGAGAGAGCAATCCTAGGCTTTTTAATTTTTTTATAGATTCATCTCATTGCACTGGTGGCAAGTCAGCATCACCAAACCTTATCACTGGCAAATCTGCTCCAAGAACAGATGCTAGGGGAACATAAAAAATCCAAAATTGTGTCTTTACCATGCAGCCCAAAGTGTGTAAGTTCTGAAATCTTGCATGAGGCTTTAAAGGGGCCATCCTCTGTTGCCAGGAGATTTTACCCCTAGTTTTCCATGTGATGAAGACAGCTATGTTTCTGCACCTTCCCATACTGGACATTGATTAACGGCTTCCAGCAAGAGAGTGTTTTAAAAATAAAAATTCACACTTGTGCTTCTCTCTGAAATGGCACAGTTTGTTAAGATGTGAGAAGCCCAAGATAACAGAGTGGTACCTGTCTCTCCTGCAGTGCCACAAGAGCATTATTAGGTTCCATAGCTGCATGCTCACTCTAGAGCAAAGCGCACTGCTTATTCATAGCTGGGACTCATGATGGGATGGGAGTCTTCCCATCCATAATTATCTTTATTTTGATAATTGGGCAAAAAAAATGAGTCAACTGTTAATGTATTTTTATACCAAGCAATATGACAGAAGAGCTCTACATCAAAGATAATTTATTCCACCAGGTGGATCCAACACACCTTGATGTACTCATCCACTTGTTAATTGGCCATACAGTGATTCTTACTGAGGAAATAAATACCACCCTATGAGACCAGAAAAGATATGACTTTTTTCTCTTAGAAATGTTCATGTTTTATGAAATGGTAATTTAAGTTATATGTCAAAATGTGGCTGAGAAGACAAGAAGCACACCGTAATTTTAGCTTCTTGAGCCAAAGGCTTTAAAGCAAAATGTGACTTCAAAGGAAATGGCATCTCTCACAAACCACACCAGGAATGATTTCCTACTATGTCAAAGTGTCATCAAATGGCCTTTTCCAGAAATAAGGAAGGGAATGAATGGGACCCTCTCCGGTTGTGAGGAATTTGGACATCTAGTGGTTATTTACACTTCACGGAGATGCAAACACTCAGGAGCAGATCCCATAGCTTTAAAGGGGAAATGGCAGACAATGTACAGGTGTTCAATGAAATCCAATATTTTTTAAAAATTTTTTATTATTTTTGAGCAACCTTACAAGATTTTAACAAAACAATATAAAATGTGTATAAGATGTGTATATATTCTGGACATTGCAACTGTCCCCAGGAGTGCCCCCCCCAATTACCCTCCCTTATCCCTCCCTTCCCCTTCCCGTTATAACTCTAAAAATAGTATTAAATTGTAAAGCATTACATCTTATTGCACAAAAAAAGAACTTGATGCTGAATTGAGGTTATGTGGGAAACCTTGTGGTACCTTCGAGCAGGGTCTGTGCATTACTCAAGAATGAAACATCAATCAACAAGAAGGTCATGAAGTCTCTGTTCAAACATGCATGTCTCCCCAGGTAGACTCTTCCTGCTTAGGCATATGTTAAAAGCCCACATTTACATATGCAAATCTATGCAGGCATTTATGAACTCGGTCTGCTTCGGCCTGGAGAGAAAATAGGAGGAGAGTCATCAGCCTCAGAAGTCAGAGGCTGAAGGAAAGTCCATTTCCAACCATTGGCAAAGAGGAAAATTACAGAGGCTTCATTTTCCTGGTGCTACATGATGAGACTGGGGACCAGGATTGATTGTTCAAATTTCATCTGAAGGACTTGAGAGTCCTGCTTCTCAAAAAGCAAATGCTCAGTGCTTTTTCCTTTTGTCCCCTGTGGGATGTGAATTTCTGTCACTGGACCAAAGTCAGGTCACCTTTCAGAAATACAATAATCTCTGCTTAAAATTTCTTTTTTTCTTTTTCTTTTTTTTTTTAAGAGAGGAGGACAGTGAGAGTGAGGGAGAAACAGAGTGAATCAATTTTTATTTAGTTTTTCACATGGCTTTTGTTGCTCTGACACTTATTTGTGTCTGTGGGTGCTGGGATTTAAGCCTGTGTACTTGTGCATGATGGGAAAGTGCCACAACCACTGAGCCACTGCTCCAGGCCCTCTGCTTAAAATTTCTTGAAACTGAGGCAAAGGGGAGTCAATTGTAATTGTTAAGCTGCATAATATGAAAAAATATCCTTCTTGCTCCTGTAAATGCCTCTTGAAACTCTTTCCGTGAAAATGAAAGTAACCCTATAAAAACCAAGGAAATTATTGAAAGGTGAGGTTTTCTTACTTCTGGCTTCTTATGCAACCTTCTAGCTTCACCTGGAAATCACAGCAGGCAGTGTAAATGGTGTTCCATTTTCTTGAGCTTAAATGGTGAAAAAGTGGATTTAAAGAAGTTTAAATAGATGGACGTTTTCAATAAGCACTGTAGCCATTTACACAAAGCCTTTTATTTAGAGAGATAATAGTGGAGTTGCTCATGTTAACTAATATGCCTCATGAGCTGCAATGCATGCTGTTTGCAAATTTGAGTTGTAAAAATGTTTCCATGCTTCTAGCATACAGTCCATCTGTACCCAGATATGTGGAAATTTAAGATCTATTTTTCCTCACTAGGCTCAGTTCCAGTCCATATTGAACAGGTCCTTAATCTTCCATCCCTCTACTTCCGATTGAATCATAGAATGTGTTTAAATTCATGATGCTGCCATATGGAAGAACACCTACCACACAAACATTGAAGATAAAAACTGTAAATGTCATTAAAAGAATAGTATTTCCTGCAAAATGAAAATAAAGGTGACTTCCAAAAGTAGCAGAGATGAACAAAACATTTTTATATTTCTGACCCCAAAAGGAACTGTTTTGAGGCCAGTTCTTTAATAAAAGGACCATGAGAGAGTGCTCAATTATTTGGAAATATGACCAAATCTCCACCAAGAATATGAAGGTTTTCTTGTTGTTAACCCGACTGAATGTTGTGGGGTTATTTGCTGAGAGTGTTTTTTTGCCACCTGCTACAATCAATTCCATCAATTATTAGCAGGTGCACATAAAACATCAGATATAAGGTGACCCAAATTCATTTCTTTATAGCATTAGTGTGACCTTCTTTCAATGTTCAGAAATACTGTACCCATAGTCACTCTGGAAAGCAGTGTGGAGACTCCTGAAAAAGCTAGGGTTGGAACAACCTTATGACCCAGTTATCCCACTTCTGGGTATTTTCCCAGAAGAACTAGAATGGGCACACTACAGAAACACAGCTACATCAATGTTTATAGCAGTTAAGTTTATAATAGCTAAACTACGGAACCAACCTAGATGCCCCTCACTGGATGAACGGATTCATAAATTGTGGTATATATACACAATGGAGCTCTACTCTGCAGTCAGAGAGAACAATATGACATTTGCAGCCAAATGGATGGAAATGGAAAAAATTATGCTGAGTGAAATATTTCAAACTCAGAGACTTAAGGGCTAAATGTTTTCTCTCATATGTGGAAGTTAGTGTGAAACCTATGACTGGATGATAGTCAGCTGAGTTTAAGTAATAAACTCACCGTAGTTGAAACTCCACAAAAGTGGGATGAACCATACCTAGGAAGGTAGGGAAAGAAGGGAGGGAGGCATAAAGGGGAGGGAGGGATAAGGAAGGTAATCAATACAAGGAATACTCAACTCCCATTGGAAGTCTAACTATTCACAGACAGGCAGAGTTCCTCAAAAATGTCAACCATTAGTATACAGGCATATGTGCATTTCAAATTATTGTATGGTGAAATTACAGGGGAGACATGAGCTCAGGGAATAGATGAAGGGGGGTAGATCCTGGTCTAGGATCAGCCTCAACTTACTATCTTGCTATGTCAATATCCATGTGTGCATGATTATGTAACAACAATTCCATCCAACATGTATGTATGTGTCAAACTAATAAAAAATAAAAAATATAAAAAAGAATTACTATTCCCAGACATACACACAGGCATGTCCATGGGTGTGCTCAAAACACAGCATCCCTACCTTTTGCAAAATGGAAAAAGTCTTTCCAGTGTCCCCTTGTACCAACACTGGTTGGTGCCTGTCATGTAGGTAGCTTTCTCTCTTCAGTGCTCTGGTCCAGCACTGGGGCTCTAGAAACTTTGTTTCATACAAGACCCCTATGGTGAGTAGTAGCCAAGCCGATAGCAGCCACAGTGGTTGTTTTCTGATCCAAGGAAACCGGAATCTCCCTCCAACTCCTTCAAACACATGAAGTTAACTCTCCTCTGATCTAACCTTAGATAAGTCCACAAAGTTCAGAAATTGTAATTCTTTCCTAAACACCCCTGCAACATCTAAACTTAGTATATTCCCTTTCAAAGTATAGTCATCTCTTGGCACCCAGAAAGGTTGGTCCCAAGACCTAAGTGTGAGGATGTCCAAACCCCTAATATGGAAAAGAGCCATGTTCAGATGACCTATGATATCTAATAGAATGAAAATGCTATGCAGATAGTCATTTGTATTGTTTAGGAAAAAATGACAAGACCAAAAGGACATGCAAAGTCAGTATGAACCCAAGGACACAGGATTGTATTAGGCTACACGGCCAAAGAGACTCCAGTGATGTGACTGAGTTACAGTGCCTCAGGATGGGAAGATGATCCTGGATTATGTAAGTGAGCCCAAGCTAATCACACAGGTCCTGCAAAGTGCAGAAACTGTCCTGTCTTGGGGTGACAGGGGTGCACATAAGAAGTCAGAATGGAAAGCATTGAAAGGACACTACCTGTCATTGCTGGGTTTGAAGATGAATGGAATCATAAACCAAGGGAAAGGAGGAAGGCCTCTAGAAGCCACGGCTGAACTCATCTGACAGCCAACAATAAAATCAGAATCCCAGGCCTCGGGGAGGAACTGAATTCTACCAGCATGAGCCTAGAAGTGAATTCTCTTCCACAGCCTCCACAGAAGAGCCCTGTGCTGCTGATACCTAGATATAACTGAAATCCACATGAGACTTCTCACCTACAGAACTGTGAGACACTATGTGAACAATAACAAAACTGTGTCCACTTAAATTGCTGTGTGTGATGAAATTTTACTGCAGTAATAAGTCCCTAATGTAAAATTCTCAACATGACTCTTATCAGCCACTCTATTCCCAAACAGCAGTTGCAAACACGTAGTGGTGGGAATCGTCAGAGAGGAGAAACACTGCTATAATAGGTTGAAGGTAACATGCATCTTGGTTTTCATAAACAATAAAAAGCAGGTGGGAAAGATATTTTTAAAGTCTGTGTTTGAATGAGAGAAATATGACATTTACTGGTGGTTCCAAAGTTAGGGAATATCTAAGTTGATCTCAGAGCAGCAGTTCTCCTCGTCCCCTGAAAGATGTGTGTCACAATCTATTTGCATCCTGTTCCCCAGAAATGTCCCCATTTCTGAAATTCACACTTAATTAAGCAGGCTATTAATATTGGGTTCTTTTCCCTTGGTGGCTACTGTCATTAACATTAGAACTCAGTATGGTTTACTACTGATCAGATCGTTTCAAAATAAATTTCTTGCACACAGGATGAATATTTGTGACTTAAAGCACAGTGAACATACTCTAAAGAACTTCAGGGTTACTGAAAGGATTGTTTCTTTATGATTCAAAGTAATTCTCAAGATTATAACTCACAACAATCTAAAACTGGTATTGTACCTTTTTTGTACAAATGTATTGATTATAGTTTTAGCACAAAATGTAATATGTAATTCATCCATTAATTTTAGCACAAGCTGCTGAGAACTGTTTTTTCTTAAAGTCAAACTTCTGTAAAGATTTTGAAATCTTAACAGTTAACTGTAAGTGGATAAAAGTTGATTTTAGCTTGATTTTCTAAGGACTTTATAGAACTTTGTTGATTTCTATACCTTCAACTCATATGGGCCAAAAGTATAGGTCAAGTTTGGAGAAAGATAAACAATTACTGCAAACCACTGCAATAAAATGCTTCTGAAGCTAAACAATTTTTTTTCTGGGCTGACTAAGTAATGATGGTTGAATTTTTAAATGTCCTACTCCAAAACAATGGTGGATCTGATAACACAAAATCAAGGAGGTTTTCTGAGTTACCTGTTGCAGGAATTCTGGATTTCAGTGTTTGTGTGTATGTGTTTGTGTGTGTGCATGCATGTGTGCATGTGTGTATGTGTTCTAACTGCTCAGTGTGCACACTTTGCAAAAATCTGCAGAAGTTGCATAGTAAAATATGGGAAGACAGCTGGGGTCTAGCACACTCAAGAGAAGAATCTGAAAACTCTGGTTGGGTCACAAACCATGTACTGGCAATGTCCTTAACTCCTGAGGACTCACTCCCAGTCAATGTGTGAGGTATTGGATGGGCAGAGTCTCAGGGTCTCAACCAGTCTCCAATCCCAGAGCCACTCCCTGTGGTTTCCAAAGTCATTCCTCTAGCTTGCACTGTGCATCTTTCCTGGATTCAAAGCCTGGCCCCATGCATAGGCTACGGGTGGATTTAGCTCCTATGCATGCAAACCATTTTTCATCTGCAAGATGTAAATAAGAATAATTGCCTTACTAAATTATATGATTATTAAATTCCATGCTCCAGTGAAGTCATGGACAAACAGCAAATACACAGGAGTGTTCAAGTCCTTCTGTTTTGTGAGCAACTTAATGTACTGGAAATTGCACACCCGCCTCTATGAGTTCCTTGTAGGAATTTTTTTTATTGAGAGATTTATTATAGAACAACCATACAAGCTTTTAACAAAATAACATAAAATGTGTATATATTCTGGATATTAGAATTACCCCCAGGAGTGCCCCCCCAATTACCCAGCCTTATTCCTCCCTTCCCCTTCCCACAATATCTCTAAAAAAGTATTAGGTTGTATAACATTACACCTTATCTGGATTTACACATGATACTAGATTACCTCTCTCAATGGCCAGGAATTGTAGGACTTTTTTTGCCACTGAAAGTAAGGCATTGCTTCTTAGCTTCAGTCGCATCTCTCTTGCCATAGTATATATTCCTCATTTCCTTCCTCCTCCTCCTCTTCTACCTCCTCCTATTTCTTCTTCATCTTCGTTTAAATCTAATTATTCTTCTAATTATCCTTCTGCAGTTTCTCTCCTTCCCCCTCTTTCTGCTCCTCCTCTTTTTCCATGGTCACATATGTAAACACACACACACACACACACACACACACACATCCTTTCCATGAGCATTAAGAGAAACTAAGTTGCCTTCCCTCCTGCCTGAGCTAACCAATCCCTTCCCTTGGAGTGCTCCTGCTTGCCCTTCCCCAGGGCAGACAGCTGGGAAGGGTTAGGTCTGGAGGTAGGGAAGTCTGGATGGACTCAAATCCTTACTTTGCCATGCACCAGCCTGCTGCTTCATGATCATTTCTGAATGTCAGCCCTCCATCTGTAATGCTTGAAGAATGAAGCCAACTTCGCTTCTCTGCTGCAAAGGACAGGAGGTATCTGGTGGGAAATTGGCTAGCCTATGACATGACATCAGCGAATTATGAACCGTGGAAGAAATTCCATGGTGCCACTGATGGCCTTGGAGTGCGTATTAAGTGATACAGGCACTGTGCTGAGAACATGTCATGTCAAGAAAGTCACCTTCTCTAAATGAGCCTCAGTGAATTGGATAAAGGAAGTGTGTTCAGCAAAGTCACCAAATTCTTTGGCGTATGTCTTTTCTACTAGAGAGTGAATGAGATAGCCTGACAGCCTTTGGATTCTATCATAGAGCCACTAAAGGATATCTTCATTTTCTCTTTCCTTTTGGAGGAACTGAAATGGATTTGTGTCTTTGTGTCTTGTTCTCATTGGGATGTATCTGATCACATTCTTCTCTGGATGTTAGAACACCTACAGAGAGCACATGCCACCCAGGCCTTCTTTTGTTTTTACTTTTTCTTACTGATATTTTCACCATAACGATTCCACACTGTTTATTTCCCCCTGATATCCTTATATTTCTGCTATCAATTCTGGTGACCAAGATTGCAGTGAAGTGGAAAGCCATCACGAATTGTACTGTCGTTCTGTTCTGTTTTGTTTTGTTTTGTTTTTTGTTGTTGTTGTTGTTGTTTTTGTTCAACGTAGTCTCACATACTGGAGGGAATCGTTGTTACATAGTCATGCATAGATGGATACTGACAAAGTAAGTTAAGGCTGATCCTAGTCCAGGATCTCCCCGCTTCAACCACTCCTTGATCCCATGTCTCCTCTGCTTTACTCCCATGTTATAGATAGAAATAAGCACATACATGTGTATTAAATTTTGATTTTTCTGATCCTCTCTGCCCACCTGTGTATAATTGGGCTTCCCATGGGGGTTAAGAAAAGTCCAAATGTTTTCTTTCATATGTGGAAGCTAGAGTAAAATTTAAGACAGATTGAAAGTTAGCTAAACTCAAAAATAAACTCAACAAAGGTGAATTTTCACATAAGCAGGGGGAACTGTAACCATGCTTCTCTATTAAAACATGCATCTTGCTAATGGACTTGCATTTGTCACAGAAGATCTGAGCATACACATTTCAGAATCTGGACTCATTATCCTGTGGAGTGAAGATGACTTCTCCCCACTCCTTCCATCTTCCAATGACTGAAGCTTATTTATTGATAAATATTAGTCCTATTTAATGTATATTAATTCTGATGGTATACAGAAGTCAATATCCTTTATTACTGTGGCAAACCAAATTCCTCGGTGCACTGGATGGCTTAAAATTACCATTGACTCCCAAGGAAAATTACATGCATTGACTGTGCTGGTGAATCGTGTGCTAGAACTACCGTGGAGGAAATAATTCAATTAGTCTGTTATTGTAAGTGTTCTGATTGTAATACATTAACTCATGGCCTGCAGCTGATAGAAAAGAAATTAACATGGAATCTTCTTAACTGTGGAATGAATTGGACTTTCCAGGGCAAGGGAATCATTATAAATGCTCTCTGTTGAAGAGTGCCAGATTTTTTAAGGATAAATGACATAGTTATTAAATGTCAAGTATGCATATCCTCATGCCTCGACATCTCAGCTTATTAATTCCTGCATTCACCATTGTGCCCAACATATTCATCACATTTAATTGCTCAGCAAAGGGAGGGGAAAGAAAGATCTTTAACCTCATCCTTCTTACTGTGATTTTCAGGCAATAAATTTCTGAAGACAATGAGGTCTAATGCACTCAATTTCTAATATAGCTTCTTGTTTCATTTTGTGCCAAAATCAAAATATACAAAAAAATCCAGAGCAAAGTAGCCTAAGGCAAGAAAAACAGGAATGAACTTTTACACAATGACAAACTGGGTGATGCCTGTCTCCAGCTCCCTCTCATTCTTCCATTTATCCCCCTCTTCTCCTCACTTTCAGGTGAGCACATGAGCACACAGTGACTCCACATGGAGTTCGAGGGTCTCAGGAGCTTGCTACTTTCCGAGACATGTCCTCCCTCCTTTATCCTGCATGGTTCCCATCTATAGGACATGCAAACCTCAAGAGAATCCAGAAGTCCTCCTCCAGGACCATAAATGTTAACAATGGCTGATGAAGTGCAAGGTCTTTCTTTAATGCATCAGTAATGCTTTAAATAAATGCATATGTGTTCATCCCAACTGCAATGGTCAGCATACCTGCTCTGAAGTTCCCAGTTATCCACTCAAATACTAATCTTAGTGTTGCTCTGAAGGTGTCGGTGAATGTGATTGGAGTCCATGATCAGTTGACTTTAAGGAAGGTAAATAGCCCAGGATTACATTGAGTGCACTCAATTCAACCACAACGGGTCCTATGAAAAGGGGGGCTGGAGACAGAGATGGGAACAGAAGCTGTGGTGATGGAGGTACAGGTCCAAGGTGGAGGAAGGGGACTTGGAGCAGCCCCTAGAGGCAGGAGAGGGCAGGGAAACACTTTCTTCTGAGGTCTCCAGGAAGAACCAGGCCTGTGACACCTTGCTTTTAGCTCCTGACAGCCACTTGCAGATTTCTAATCCCCAGGACTGCAGAGTAATAAATTTTGGCTGGGGTTTGTGGTAATTTGCTATTGCAGCAAAAGACAATGAAGATCCTGCTGAATACATTGGCAATATCGTCATGCGAAGAGTAAAATCTATTATTGACTGAGTCTTCAAGCAGAGTTTCAATGCATATATACATTCTGCCCTCTGTTCCTATGAGCTCAACCAACCATAGATCAAAACTATTCAGAAAAATGCTTCTGTGCTGAACATGTGCAAATGTTTTTCTTGTTACTGTTCCCTAAATGATTAATGAATAAACAATAAGGCCTAAGAGGCATGGGCATAGGTTATTTGCAAATACTGAATAATCTTATATACGGGATTCAAGTTGTTCATGGATATCTATGTCCCAACAAGGTGCTTAAACCTACCCCTTCCAGATCCTTCGGAACAACTGTACGTTCGTATCCTTCTTGAAATAATTCTGCTTCATGTGTAGAGACACGGTGCATGAGTGGTTGCCAGTGTCCACAGGAGACAGACATGGGCTGGAGCACACGGCCTCAGTCTTCAATGTACTGTTTCCTTCTAGGCCTTGGTAGAGTCTCACAATCCTGCTCCAGGAAGCTGCTTCCAGCCATGCAACACGAAACCTGCTTCCTTTCCCCAAAGGTGTCCTGTATGCTTCCCTTAAACCCCTCCATATGTTATACCTGGAGAGGGCTGAATTTTAAGATGTAGCCTACCCTTCACACCTGCAGGTGTATATACTCTAAGTATGAGCAGGGCTTGCAAGTAGGAGAAATGTCACTCTTTGGGGGGAAAGAAAAATGTAACTGGTGGGAACATGAAGTTAAAGGAATAATAATAGAAAATGGGTCCTCTATGCTGTCCCCCATATGATTTCTTTTCCAAGAGGCAATTTACCTGCAACCCTGCCTGGCCTAAGTGGACACACCTGGCCTAAGTGTCACAATCCTCACCAAACTACCTGTTATCTGCAGGAAAAATGCAGGCCCAAAATGGGAACTCAAGTCATACTGAAGGACAGACTTTGGTGACCAGATCCTGAAGCTCAAGGAGGCAAGGATAATTCCTTGTAACCATAAAAGATGAAAGAATTTATAGCTAAGAATTTAATTAGAACACATCACCAAACTGACCTAGAGCAGTCCTAGCAGTGGGGATGTGAAAGTTTTATGTTAAGAGGTGGACCTGGATGGAATTTTCTGGAAATGTCTTTGGGACTCCAATAAAACTGGAGTGTAGGAGGGACATGCTGTCCCTCCCCTCTCTGAGAGGACTCACCCTCTCTCTTGAGGGTGTCCCCTTTCCCTTTTCCCATCCCTTCAATAAAGTCATGCCCGTTAGTCTGAGTGAAGTGTCAGAAATATTTCTGAATTGATTAGAAGAATAGAGGTTTCAAGGGGAGTCTGCACTGTCTTAGTTTCCCAGAAAGTTCCCAGCCCTGTGACAGTGTCTTTACCAGTTGATAATCTTGTAGCTATGTAATAGGAGAAAAGCTTTTCTGAAAAGGATTTGGTTTGACCAAAGTGTGTGGTTCAAAGAGGGAGTTCCTAGCAAGCTTCTCAGGTCATTCCTATGCACTCTGAGTCCTGGATCAGCCCAGGGTGAGAGATATGCCCTTAGCTTTGGGCTGCTGCTCTCTACTTGGGATTTTGCATCCTTTCCTTCCCAGTGCCTTGCTGGTCTTTGTCACTCTCTGGACCATATGCAAATTATGGCATCATCCAATCATTTGCCCTTTGGGACAGATGAATCTCCCTGGGTGGATTTGAAGGTAGCTAAAGGCATGATGTCAAGACCTGGCACAAGAAGACCTGGCTTGCATCTTGGAAAGCTATTTACTGCCTGCATCTGTACTGGCAGCCAGTTGCTTGCCCTACACCAAATGCAAGGGCAGAAATATACCCAAAGCTACTGCTGGTGGGACTGCAAACTGGTTCAGCCACTATGGAAAGCAGTGTGGAGAATCCTCAAAAAATTAAGGATGGAACCACCTTATGACCCAGCTATCCCTCTACTGGGAATTTTCCCAAAAGACTTAGAATCAGCATATTATAGTGATATGGCCTCATCAATGTTTATAGCAGCTCAATTTACTATAGCTAGACTATGGAACCAACCCAGATGCCCCTCATTTGATGAGTGGATGCAAAAGCTTTGGTACATATATACTATGGAATACTACTTGGCCATTAGGGAGCATGATATGATGTCTTTTGAAATCAAATTGGATGGAGATGGATAGAATTATGCTTAGTGAAGTCTCCCAATCTCAGAGACTCAAGGGCCAAATGGTTTCTCTCATCTGTTGATGCTAACATATATGGGGAAGCAGTAGGGCTGCTAACCTCGCAAAACTACAAATTGAATGACTTTCAGAACATTAGGGGGATGGCTCTATAGGATTCTCAGAGGTGCAGGGAGGGAGATGGGGAGGGGGGGAGGGTATACGAAGAACTTATAGGAGACTGGAAATTGGGAAGATGGGGGAACCATCCCAGAAGCCGATGTCATTTCTCCACAATCTATCCAGTTAACGCATGAGTTCTTTTGGGGGAAATTACAAAAGGTAAAATCCAAGGTGGTTATCTATGATCTGGTCTATCCCCTCAATAACAAAGTTTATATCCATTGACTGATAATGTTTTGATACTGTTTCTCCCTCAACTGTATTTCTATATTCTTCTAATAAAAAAAAGAAATATACCCAAAGCTATGTGCAATGCGGCTGAGCTGACTTATCTAAATGTACCCGGCACAGGGCCTTTCACTTCCTGATGCTCAAATGTACATTCACTTGCTTTGGAAGCACGGAGTCAACCAAGTGCAAGATTCGATGATGTGACAGGACTTGCCTGCACCTGAAAATGTTGCTCTCAGCACACAGATTTCTCAGCAGCCTACAGAGATTGGAGGGGGTCCAACCTCAAAGAGCACTAAGTCTCAATCCACTGGACAATGTGTATCTTGCACAGGGTTGAAGGCAGTGAAGCCCTACCTGTAAGACTTCACTCCAGAGTAAAGCAGAGATTTCCCCAACAGCAAGGGGGCTTTGTTCACTTCCTTTAACAAAACAATAAAGTCTGACTTTTGGAGAGCAAGAGCCCAGGAATGAGAGAAATTTGGAGGCATTAAGGAAATTGCTCACTCAAGACAACAAAGGAAGAGGTGGAATTTCCATTTCATCTGCAATGTTCTGCTCACACAGTATTGAGAAGAGACAGGCCTATGAAATCCTAAGGAGGCCAAGCAGACTTGTATGCAAATTTCTAAATACCCCTCCCAAATGAAGTTCTTCCAAGTAATGTGAAGAGTAATTGGCTCCTAAGTAAACCTACCTTCACATACATTTTTCAGCAAATTACACCTTGCCAGAGCTTCTTGGTGGAGTAAAGTCTCCTGTTAAAAATGCCTTGGGGAAAACTTGAAGCCATCAAGGTTTTTCTTTCCCTTTGCTCTTTCAGTAACTGTAATGGTGCCTCTTTCCAGAATAGGAAGCTGCAAAAGAGATTAGCCCTCTCTAGCAACCCCGAGGACAAAAAGGGTATATGTGACATCCCTTTGAATTATAATCACATTGCACATTTTCACAATGATCTTCTTCTTTTTTTCTTCTCACTCCAAACAATGTCCCAGATCATAAATCCCAAGGAACATTTGGCACGTTTGTCAAAAATTCTAAGAGTTAAATTATTCTTGAACACTACCTTTGACACAAATGAAGGGGAGCAAAGAAAGTATCAGTACAGTATTTGGGGCTGATGAAACAGCATCAGGGAGGCACTCACAGAGCAGGGATTTATATGTCATGGTGACTGAGGTATGTAGCTGGATAATCTCCTATGTGCATATGTAGCAAAACACAATTCAGAGGAAACTGAAGTCCGCTGTGCACATATGGGTATTTGATTGTTTAAAAGGAATCATGTCCACGGCCAGAGGAATTGCATCCCAGTGTATGAATAAGACTTAATGGGGGCTGGAGCAGTGGTTCGGTGGTTAGGGCTCTTGCCCAGCATGTGCGAATACGTGAGTTCGAACCCCAGCACCACATACACAATGAAGTCTTGGAGCAACGAAGGCCACATGAAAAACTAAATAAAATTGTTTCTCTCTTTCTCTCTCTCACTGTCTATCTCTCTTTATTAAAAAGGAGACTCAATGGGTAAAGTCTTCAGAAAGCATTGAAGATGATAGAAAGAGGGTAAAATTCCACTTTTCTGGGGCAAAGATTTCAGCTTTCAAAAAGGGGATGGATGTAGGTTCCATTGAATAAACTCTTTTTGTCTTTAGGGCCACACTAATTTCTGGTTTGATTTTAAATAAGTAAAGAAATGTGTCATCATGCCCTTGATTCTATGCTACAACAGAAAGATCCCTGTCAGACCATCCATGCACACTCACATCCATCCATAGTTACCAGCAAATGCGGGGTCTGAGAGAAGCACCTATCATGATGGTTAATACAAGGACAATCTATGCAACCTACTGCTCTCCTGGCATATTCATGACAGAATGTGTACATAAAGACTGCGACAAGTTTTCCTGCCAAAAAAGAAAAAAAGAATGAATAGGATTTTTACAAGATTCCAGATGACAGAACAATCACTGAGAATACTGGAGAGGGTTTCCATGACAGTTGGGGGATCTGCCTTCCCTTTTGAATTCTCTAAAGGAACTGATTTTTAAAAGGAGTAAAAATGTGTATTTCTATGGTGGCCAAACCTGTGTCCAACAATGCCTAGAACTCAGGCCAACAGCTGGGTTGGAAACGTTGCCTGAGGCACAACCCTAAGTGTGACAACCTGATCCTCACTCCTGAGCTTAAGATGAGTTTGGCCACTGGACGTCATGGACCTGAGCAGCCCAACCAAGCATGCTGGAAAGTGTGAAAGACGGAGACTGGCTGAGGTGACTGATAGATGAGCCAGCTCCAGACACTCCCCTGGCAATCCTTTCTGCTTGTTTTTCTAGAAGCAGCATAGAGGAAAGTCTGGCCCTTTATACATAAGGAAGAGCTGACACATTTGGAAATGGTTACATGCCCCCTAAAGCCAATAAGAGGTGTGCCAAAGCAAAGGGTGCCATTTCAGTCATTGCAAATGGAACTGTGCTTTTGGTTGAAAGAAAATGCCATGGTATCCTATGACCTGCAAGTCACACAGATGGGAAAAGATTCAGCTCTGGAAGCCCTTTTTAAGGACTTTAATGAAAAAAGGCCTGCAGAGGAAGGCACCCAACTGACCAGAGCCTAATGAAGTGCTAGAAATATGCAGCTGATGATGATTCCCAGGTAGAGGGAAGAGCCTCCCTGGATAGCATGGGAGTGAGTGTTCAGACACCTTCTGATGCAGGCATTCTGTGAACGGACTGCTCCAACCAGACTTAAGCAATGCATGCAAAATGCAGTCTTTCCTATACTGTTGCACAATCCACGTTCAAATGATTTCCTGGGCTGTGAAGATCAGCTCTCCTGCTATTTTATTGTTGTCACTGTTTTTAAGTTGCAATTCTTTGGCTTTACAACAGGGCCATTTCAATCATTGTTAGCATTTGGGAACTTGGGATCTGTTTCAGCCATTCTGATCATTTTGGAATTATTATTTCACAAACTTGGAAGGAAAGAATGCTAGTCGTCAGAGGATAACCCTCCAGAGCCACTTTGAATTGCATCTCCAAGGATTTTTAGATGCTTCCAATAGCTTGGGGGAGAATAGCTCAGCTACCATAAAAATGAGCTCAGATGAGATAAGAGTCACTGAGAGAAACAAATGAATATGTAGGATGTGCTTTCGGAACTTGTGCTGCCTTGAATTAGCAATGCACAGTAATCAAATAGAATACTTATAAGTTCTATTCAGAATATGCTAAAATAATGACTGAATACCATTAATGTCAATTATTATTCATTATTAATACTCCACCTTCAGATTAAAAAGAAGATATATATGTGTGCTTGTTTCTATGATTGTTTATCTCTCTGCTTTTATGTTAATACCCAGTTGCTTCATAACTAATTTATGATTTGACGCAACTTAGAAATTACAACGTAAATGCCAGATGCTTTTATGAGATGACATTCTGTCATGTTTTCCTGTTGCTTATCAAATTAGTGGTAAATATCTGATCCTTTTCCTAAAATTTACTTTCAAGCTTCAAGTAGTTCTGGGTAATCAGGTAATTACTGTTATCCTCAGTTTTGGAGAAATGGAGTCAAATCCACACAGACTGCAGTTTCAAAGCTCTTGCTCATCTTAATAAATGAATCTTATAGGAAACACTCTAAGGAATTGCAGATATTAATGCAATCTATTGTATGGGACATAAGAACTTTGACTCTCATTGGAAGGTCTGAATTCTTTTTTTTTATTTTTTATTTTTGAACAACCTTACAAGATTTGAACAAAATAATATAAAATGTGTATATATTCTGGATATTGCAATTATCCCCAGGAGTGCCCCTCCCAATTACCCTCCCTTATCCCTCCCTTCCCCTTCCCACTAGAAACAATGATATTGCAGCCTTCAAAGGTAAATGGATGGTTATGGAAGAGATCATGATGAGTAAAATAAGCTTAACCCAGAGATGTAAGGGTCGATTGTCACCACTCATCTGTGGAGGTGGGGACTAGACCCTGGACAATGAGAAAGTTGGTCTAGTAGCATGAGTTAAATCCAGATAAGATGTAATGCTTTACAGGTCTGAATTCTTTTACAGAGTGGCTGTTTCCTCCTGAAACAAACAGGCAAAATTTCCACCTATATATCACTGTTTACAGAGAGCTTTTATAGTCTCCCTCCAGCCTCTCAAAAGTCCTCCAAAGTAGATATTTTTGCTCTTTTATTATAACGGAGAAAAATGAGTTGTGGATATTTACTGAGTTTTCCAAAATATAACATCTTTCCAATTGCATACCCAAGAGCTGCAGGTATAGCTATAAGGTACAGTGTGTGCATAGCATGTTCAAGGTCCTGGCTGGCTTTTGATCCCTGGCAAGCACCCATACACACACCAAGGGAGAAAAACAAGTTGCAGTACAGCCCTCGACATGCTGGCAGGTCAGAGTCAGTTACTAAAGAGGAAGATATGAGGGTCTGAGTCCATCCAAATGATTTGTTACCTTCTCTCTCAAATGCAAGCCTAGAAAATACCACCAAGGTGGATAGTGTTCCATATGACTTTCCTTGGAAGTGAAACTTTCCCCAGCCTCTTTGACAGAGGATGATGTGATAAATTGTATACTGTGCATTTGAGACCCCTTTCTGAAATGCTTTTGTTCTTCTGCAGTAGCTTGATCAAGTGACTTCTCAAATATCAGTGCACAGATGTTGTACTTGAACCTCTATTTACAGGATGCATGCATGATTATTACTGCTCTGCAACCAAACCCTGACAGCATGATGTATTAAATAAATAAATAAATCTAATCCATTTAGTTCAAGAAGTAATCAGTGGGTCAGGCATCTTGGCACACACCCGTGATCCATTGAGGCAGGAGCAAGAAAATTGCATGTTCATGACCAGCCAGGGCAACATAGCAAGACCCTGTCTCCAAATAAAAAATAAAAAGGGTCAAGAATGTGGCTCAGTGGTAGAGCACTCCTGAGTTCAATTCCGGTATTGCAACAACAACTACACAAAAACAAATGAAATAAAATTGATTCACTATGATTGGCATTCTTTTATGATTGTTACCCAATTAACTTTTTGTTTCAGTTAAACAAGGTGTCATTGCAATTCAACCATGCAGTTCTTGAAAATTTTGTCACAGGTGTGGGTCTCTGGTCTAAGAATAAGGACTTAGTCTAATGGTTCACAAAGCTTTTGTGCCCAGCATTGGGGTGTAAAAAGGGTATCCTCCTTTGGCTGATTTGATTGTTTTAAAAATGAACAACTTATTCATTCATAAACCTTAAAATCACCTCTAGAATTCCTTTTTAAAAAGCTTGCAACACAAAAATTGAATTCTACATTCAGAAATTCAAGACACATAATCATGCTGAATGCCAGAGAAAGTCCACCCAATCAATGGAATTCAGAGCCTAGAATTCAGCCACTAACTGGCTTAATTGCTGTAATTAGTCAAATAGCGTAATTACAGTAAACACATGAGCAGTTGCTGCTGGAGCATGTAATTTCACAGCATAATGGTGTTATTATGATTCCAAATAACATAATATGATTTGGATATATCCTTAATGCCCATACCAATATTAAGATTTTTTTCATTTCTGTATTCTCTTTTTTTTATTTTATTTTATTTTATTTTTGAACAACCTTACAAGATTTTAACAAAATAATATAAAATGTGTATAAAATGTGTAAATATTCTGGATATTGCAATTATCCCCAGGAGTGCCCCCCCAATTACCCTCCCTTATCCCTCCCTTCCCTTTCCCTTTAGAACTCTAAAAAAGGTATTAGATTGTAAAGCATTACATCTTATCTGGATTTAACTCATGTTACTAGACCAACTTTCTCATTATCCAGGGTCTAGTCCCCACCTCCACCTATGAGTGGAGACAATCGACCCTTAGATCTCTGGGTTAAGCTGATTTTACTCAACATGATCTCTTCCATAACCATCCATTTACCCTCAAAGGCTGCAAGGTCATTGTTTCTAATTGCTGTGTAATATTCCATGGTATAAATGTACCACAGTTTTTGGATCCATTCTTCCTGTG
>PVKS010029625.1:0-25227 GCA_004027875.1 Aplodontia rufa | reverse complement strand
TTGAATAAAGTTGTGGGCGTACCCACAAAGTTAGTTGTGCATTTTGAAAACAAACACATATTAGTTTTCTTAAAAGGGTGGGAAGAAAATCAAAAGAAAATATATCCCCGCAGAGCATTAAAAATTTAATATGTATATCTTTGATAAATTGAAGGAAAAAGCAGAATATTTTAAAATCTTATCCAACTCAAATAAATGTGGAAACTCTCTCATCTTTATTTTCTAGAATGTGGATTACTCAAGGACATTTTTTATTCAAGACCAGTTTCTCTGTACCACCTGGTACACGTCTAGAATATACTTTTGTTCATAGTTACATAATTGTGTGTTTGGTTCACAACTCTAAATAACAAGAACAGAAGTAAATATATTTCTCTTATTAAAATAAATGAAGAGGAATGCAAATTCTGCATCTAGAAAGTACCTTTAGTAAAACTACTGAAGCTGGTAAAGGCATTAGAGACCATTTGGAATAAGTAACTTACTTTGTAGGATGCTAACTTCCCCTGTAATTATGTTGTAATATACAAGTAGCAAGGACAGAACTACAGGAAACTTACTGCCTCTCAGGTCCATGCCCTTCTTTGATGAACACCACTAAATAAGTTTTCTTTGTTAAAATAGCCATGTCTAAATAACAGTGAATCTAAGGATTTTAGCACACCATATACTGCACATCTCTGATTCAGTTTACCAATATATTATTAAAACTGAAATTAAATTGCCTGAGAATTAGAATCATGGCAGGACTATGCAAGGTTTTTGTGTAGTTGACACTCGGAAGGGAAGAACAAGACTCCCTAGTGGCAACAAGGAACCTTGGTAGACAATTTCACCATGGGTGGAAGGTGGAGAAAATGCTTGATTTCATAAACCTAAAGGTATTTAGTACACTAGTTCCAAGTTTCATATATAAACATAGCTCTTACTATAATATTTAAATATTCTCAGAGTGGCATCAACCTAACATTAACATATTTTTATTTACAAGAAAAAAAACAATATGGTTTAAAAGATGAGTGGTTTTCATAATTGAAAATTCCACAGATTTGATCTGGAAATATCAGATCTGGAAAGATTGGTCCAAGAACTCAAGTTAGGTGGTCAGACTGTGTTATCTACTCCTTTCCATGACTGAGCTTTTGTCTGTAGGATTGCTTTATTCTAAGCTGTCTTTTGCCCTGCTTGTTCCAAGATGACTACAAGAGGATCTTGACTCTACATGATTCCTAATCATTCTCTTTTACCAGGCACTGTACAAAGATTTTGGTTCTTGATGGATTAAGTTAAGTGAGGTACAAGTTGCAGGTCCCAGTTCTGGAGTTAAGAAATAGAACTGAGGAATAACTTATGGTCAGACTATATTTTTGAATATGAAGTGAAGAAAGTACCTCCTGTAGCACTTGGGATGTTCTATGGTCCTTACTGAATTTGGTGAGTGAGTTAGTCAGATTTCTATTACTGAGATAATCACCTTTAAAAGAGAAAAGAATTATCCCAGCTAACATTTTTAGAGATTCAGTCCATAAACAATTGGCCTCATTACTTTGAGCCTGTGATGTCACTTCAAGGCAGAAGTGCATGGCAGAGAAAAACATCTTGAGGCTAGGAAATGAAAAACAAAGGAAGAAAGAGATTGTGTTCCTAAAGTCCCCTTCAGCAGCATGTCCCAGTGACCCACATCCTTCCCACTAGGTTTAAAGTTCACGTCATGTCACAATGGTGCAAATGTGGGAACCAAGCCTACAACACAGGCCTCTGGGGGACATTGCTGGTCTAAAATGTAGCAAATGGTATTACTCTAAGGTGATGATTTGGATTCTGACTGGCCATTCCTAGAAATGCCCACCCCAAAATTCCTTTTAGAACCCACTGTCTTCCATGGTTAGCAAAGCTGGCACTTTCTAGCAAGTAATTCTTTCTTTCTATGGAATACTTTGCTTATTTTGACCACTGCAATACTGTGCTGATTATTTACAGAGGTGTTCTACTGCATAGGAGATTTTGCACTTTTATAGCTATGAAAAGGAAAGGAAAAAAATTATTTTGAGTCATCTGGAATATCCCCAGTGTTCTGTATTATAAAACCTGTGCAAGAAGTAAGTTAATAACTTGGGGGGCTGGGGTAGTGGCTCAGCGGTTATGGCACAAGTACGCGGATTCAAACCCAAGCAACATGTACACAACAAAGTGTCCGAGCAATGGAGGCCACATGAAGAACTGAGTAAAATTTATTCTCTCTCTCTCTACCTCTCTCTTTCTCTCTCTCTTTCTCTCCCTCCCTCTCTTTCTCTCCCTCTCTCCCTCTCACTGTCCCTCTTTCTTTAAAAAAAAATAACTAAGGAAGGCTTGAGAAACAACTGGCTTATGAATTATCCAACTGCAAATTAGACTAGTTCGACTGGGTAATAAGAATGATAATAATGCAAATTAGGGAACATAATGCACAAAGGAAAAATAAAAGGAAGTTTTCCTTCTGCTTCCAGGGACTTCAGAGAATGCTTACTAGCCAAGTGACTGATGTACCTCTTTGAGTTTTGCCGTTAAACATTTGAAAATCAAGGGTGGTTATGAGACTACTTCAATTAAGTGGTGCACATCCCAGGAAAGTAAGGAGTTTAAAGAATATTTGGGTCACTGGAAAAGCCAAATTTCTTGGCAGCTTATTTTTAAACCAGAGATTTAGAAATATTTTTATTCTACTAAAATATTCCTTATTCTACTGAATATGTTTGCATTTTAATTCAGGGTAAAGATGAGCTCCAAATATACATACAATCATCAAATTTATAAGCAAATGGAATCTATGAGGAAATTGGTATTTTTAGCCAAATTAGTAAGAGGATCACAGGGAAAGGGAATTAGATGGAAATACATATAAAAAATTTAAAAACATTTGGATTAATTACCTGGTTTTAGTGAGCAAGAAAAAATAATGACTATATAGAAAATCTAGAATTATTTCACAAGTTAATATTTAGAATGTAAGAGGCAGTCTGCTGTACCTAGTTGTGAAAAGGATTTTACGGTCAGCAAAATAAAACTACACCAGATCTAGGCAAAGTTGCTTTGTATGACTAGTTGTTGACTTTTGGTTAAAGGCCAGGCTGTCACATTTGAATCAAGTAGGTTTCTGACCTTAGCACTCCCCAAAAGTCATGATTTGACTTGAGTGTTTGTGGCATTCTATTTATTCATGCATACAATGAGAACTACAGAAATGGTTACCATTTAGGATCCTTGAAGAATTGAATGTGGCAATGCAAGTAGTATGTTTATAATAGTACATTGTAAATATCATATAACTGTTAAGTACTTAACCAGTAGCTTGGTTGGCTGTAGAATCTTAGGTGGAAAACCATCTTCTCTTCTTCTTTTTTTTCTTAATTTTTTATTTTGAGCAACCTTACAAGATTTTAACAAAATAATATAAAATGTGTATAAAATATGCATATATTCTGGATATTGCAATTTTCCCCAGGAGTGCCCCCCCAATTACCCTCCCATATCCCTCCCTTCCCCTTCCCATTATAACTCTGAAAAAAGTATTAGATTTTAAAGCATTACATCTTATCTGGATTTAACTCATGCTACTAGACCAACTTTCTCTTCTTTTAGAACTTTGAGGATAGTTATTTGCTCTATCGTAGGTTCAAATATTTCATTGAATCCATTCTTATTGCAATTTTAAACCCTTTTGCATTATATTGCCTTTCCTCTTTCCAAATTTAAACATTTTTCTGTTCCCCAGTAATATCTGAAATTCACAGTGTATTCCTTGTTATGAACTTTTCCTTGATTACTGTTACTGACAATGTGAATGACTTTTAAATTTGGAAACTAATATACTTTGTTTCTGATAATTTGCATCGTTAATGTTTTGAAAATTTTCTTTATTTCATATGTATTTTTAACAATTTCTATCACCTACTTTTTGAATATTTATCTTCTAGTACTGATTCTTAAATTTTTTTCCTCCCATTTCTATTGTTTTCTATTTATTCTCTCTTACAAATTGGGTTTTTTTTTTCAAATTTATTATATAATCCTGAAATCATGCAAGGGGATTAAAAAGTTCCAAGTCTAAAGTAAGTGTTAAACAAATGATAACATTCTTCTCTTTCTGTTTCTTTTATTTTTTTCTTTTTCTTCACCATTACTACCATTAAATATGTTCACTTTCTGGGGTTTTAATTAAATGCTCTATTTTCAGTGGCCTTCGTCTGCATTTAGTATGTGTGGATCTCTGTTCTCCACTGAGGAAAATGTTAAATAATTTAAAATTAAGCCAAGAAACTTTTATTATACTACCACTTATTAAATATCCACTGTGTGAGAGAGAATATGCTAAACTGGCTTCCTTTATATTATTGAAACAAATAATCACAATAACCCTCTAAGGTAAATTTAGTCTTATACAATTTTAAAAATAAGAACATATGATGTGTATTTGGTCTGTCTCCAGAATGGGGTAATTACCCTGGCTAGACCAGCTCATCTCTGACGATGGAATGTAGCAGGGATTGTCACCAGGGAGGGGGGGAAAAAAAGATGTCAGCTTCCTGTTTTACTCATGTCCAGGGATTTTTCATTTCAGTGGCAATGAAGGAAAATTAAAATTATAAAAATGCCCTAGTAGATGCACAGTGTATATTATTCCTCCATGTATCTGCAATACATTTTTCCTCGTGTAGGAGATTAACAGATTTTAGTGTGGATTCTCCTTTCTTGATGTTTCAATGACTTACCATCAAATAAAACAGTTTATATATGTGATGAATGCAAGCATGTTGTGATTTGCCGTGAGGGGAGTTTTCACTCATGTATCTATCCATCATTCTATGCACTGCTTAACTTTTAGGTTGAACCAAATCAAATTCCTGCTACTCAACTGTTTCTGGTCTAAGAAACATTAATTTTATATGATTCATAATAATTCTTATGAAATCCATCCAAAACTGACCATGAGAGATTAAAAATGCATTAGAAATAAGGAAAGATAGTGTCAATAAGATTATGTTTTTCCATACATACAATTAATTTTTGTTGAGCACCTACTGTGCATTGGACTTAGGATACAGTGATTGGTGTAGGTGATTTAGATGCACTAAGTGCCCACATGGATGTTCAAGTCTTTTGGAAGAATGAAAATATACTTAAACTGCTACAATACAAAGAGGTAATGCCACCGTGTTCAAATAGTAGAGTATTAGTGACAGTGATTGTATAGTATTAGTGTTCAAAAGAGAATGATATATGTCTTTCTAACGGGAATCAGATGAAGCTTTCTGAAATAGGTGTTATCCAGTTGGGTACTTAAATACTGAATAGGCATTCGTGAGGTCAAGTCGACCATCTGCAGGGCACTGTAAATATGCCTAAGTGGGTGTTTGATTCTTGTGGAACACAGTTCAAAATTTTACATATAAGTTGTTTATATTCAATCAGAAGGGCAAAGCATAAACAACTAATTTTAACAACAAAGTAGAATAATACGTTCATTGTTGGCAAAAATCTAGATATATAGGTCTCTCCCTTTATATCTATCTATCTGTATCAATCTTCTCTCTTCTCTTTTCCTTATGCAAGAGATATAATTCTTTGTGACTACAGAAATTAGGAAGAGCTTCTCAGGCAAGATTCCTCTAACTTACTGGAAGATAAAACATAATTTAAATCAGTGGGTAATAAAAGTAATATCTTTAAGTTAAAGGAAAGGCAAAGTCTAATACTAGTGAATGAACGGCATATTTAAGAAGTGAGAATGGATGGAATTATGCTGAGTGAAATCAGCATAACCCAGAGATCCAAGGGTTGAATGTCTTCACTCATCTGTGGAGGCTGGAACTAGACCCTGGCCATTGAGAAAGGAGGTCTATTATCATGTGTTAAATCCGGATAAGTTGTAATGTTATACAACCTAATACATTTTTAGAAATGTTTTGGGAAGGGGAGAGGAGGGATAAGGGTAGATAATGGGGGAGCACTATTGGGGGTAAATCTAATCTTCAGAATCTATATACATATGATATTATTTCATTAAAAAATTATATGATTTATACTTTTTATATAAATTTTATAACTTATATAAAAAATTATATGATTGTTCAACAAATAAATTTCTCAATAAAAAAGAAAAAAAACAGAAGTGAGAACATGCCATGATGGGTGTGTTCATAAATAACAGATATATGACATATGTTGGGTAAGTAAATGAGAAGTTAGGTATCTTATGCAGAGCAATTCATATTGTATTCAATGAAGCATTAGTGAAATTATTTGAAAAATGTTCACTTTTTCCTTAAAGAGTTAAGACACAGGATGCAGAAAAAGATATACCAGTCAGATAATTATTTTCTTGACTTAAAATATTGTGGAATTCAGGATAATGTGTTGGAAAGAACAATGTCTTAAAAGATATGTGCAGATTGATGAATTCCTCTGAAGTTTAATTTCCTCAAGCCTCTCAAAAGTGAGGTAATGATTCCCGAGCATGTTGATTCCAAAAAGACCTATTGTTCAAAAGTATATGCAAGATAATAATTTGTTCAGAAAAACGTGAAAGTGTGATTACAAGGTAGAACTTAAAGGGATAAATTGGGGCAAAATTAATATCATTAGAGTAAATG
The DNA here is from genome assembly GCA_004027875.1 of Aplodontia rufa. Classification (NCBI taxonomy): domain Eukaryota; kingdom Metazoa; phylum Chordata; class Mammalia; order Rodentia; family Aplodontiidae; genus Aplodontia; species Aplodontia rufa. Next base: position 18,598 of record PVKS010029625.1, on the reverse strand, counting down.
TCTTTCAGTAGAGTGAGCTGCATCCAGGTGAATAACATACTGGTATTAATTAAAGGTGTGTTTTCCAAGGCCACATTTGAATCTTTCCCTCAAACCACAAATGCTGTTGCAGTTGAGACTTTTTCTCAAAATGTCCACAACTGAAAGATAGTCCAGGCAGGGCAACAAAACAGTCATATTTTGCAAGGTCTTCTTTTTGTAGTTTATAAGGTTTTTGCCAATGATACCTCAGTTTCTGTACCACATGTAACAGACACCAAGTAAAGAAATCATTAGTCAATGGGGAAAGACAGATGAGGAAAGGGGGACTAAAAAGTGAAATAAAATTAATTGAGAAGGCATTAATTTAGGAACTTAGAGGACTTGACAATTACACCAATTCAGATTTCAAAGTTCTACACTTAAACTTTGTTCTTTTTCCTCTTTTCCGCTGATCCCTCTTAACTATTAGTTTTAGAAGTACTTATAACATCTTTTAGTGAATTTTACCTCAAAATTTAAACTGTAAGGAACTTACTATTTGCAGACAGGACATCTGGAGCTGAGTGGGGTTAATATTTTCCAAAAGGCATACTGATAAGTAAGTGGTCAGACAATGATCCACATCTAGGTCAGTCTGACAGAAATGTCAATGATCTTTTAGCTCTACCATAGTGCCTCTTATATTTAATACAAAAGGATCCAGAGGACTTCTCTATTTATTATTCTAACCCACATATTTAACATAAAGCCATGTGAAGATGCACAAAAATAAATATTGGAAAATTGATTTTAAAAGAAAAAAATACAAACAGAAAATATCATAAATAAAAATGTCCACCAGTGGGGAGATAAGTAAATAAAGTATAATTCTTCTATAAAATAAAATAGTTCAAGGACCTTAAAAGTAATGTGCTCAGGCCATATTTACTGACAGGTAAAGACTTCTAGGATATACTGTTAACTTAACCAAAGAAGAATCATGTGAACAATGTGATTTTGTTTCACAAAGATTATATTGTACCATATTTGTTTACAAGCATATAGAATTTTTGGAAGGACATAAACAAAATTGTTAATACTAGTAAGACTTGGAGAAAGAGACTTTTATTTTATTTCTATTGTATTATTATTGATCTTACTACATGTACATTAGTTATGATTTTAAAATTTAAAAGGAAAAAACTAAATGTATAAATATCTAAGATGACTCACAATTTTCAAATTCTGCTTTTGAAATCAGAAAACTAAATTGTTTTAAACAATTCAAACACACGTATTCATATAGGTTACCCTACAGCCAAGTGAGGAAAACTGAATGTACATATAAAATGTATATGCATGGGATGTTGCTTTTAGAATGATTGCAAAAGGGAGGAAATTGGTCAAAGGCCAACCCACAGCACGTGGTTTCACAGGTTTCTTCATGTGTTCACCCAAAGCATCTCTAGCAAGGTCAAGGACATGTGAGACTCATTAAACTTTTGCAGTTGATATGTGCCAGATACGTGTGTGATAACTCAGCATCTTTTATGAACATACCTGTGTCCCAGTCCTGAATATAAAGGACAGAGTCTCTCGTGGAAGGAACTCGAAAACTGTACATACAGAGCCAAGCTGATGTTGTAGATTGCAGATTGAATAGGAATTGATCATTCAGTCTCAAGCTATAATTTTGGGGAAAAATGTGTTGAATTAATAATAGTATTTCTACGTTTGAGTTTACTTCTACATACTTATAGAGAATTTGGCTAAGTAACAGTGTTAATGTTCTAATATGTTATTTGCCACTTATATGGAATGTGGTCTTATATAATATGTTATCTATGGCTGGGGAATAAAACAGGATTTCTGTCCCCAGGAAATTTTTTGGTATCTAAATATCTTTGGTTTTTTTGGTCACACAAATATGGCCCATTTTCTGTGTCTCTAATATACTGGATAATTTATAAGGAAAAATTTAAAGAATTTTAAGCTGAAATTTGTCTTTTCTTTTTTTTTTAAACCAGAAATTAAATCCAGTGGCATTTAACCACTGAGCAACATCTGAGTCCTTTTTATTTATTTATTTTTATTTTGAGACATGCTCCAAGTTACCTAGGACCTCATTAAGTTGCTGAGGCTAGCTTTGATCTTGTTAGCCTCCTACCTCAGCTTCCTGAGCCAGTGGGATTACAGGTGTGCATCCCTATGCCTGGCTAAGTTTAAAACTTTCTTAAGAATTTTGTAAGGCTGAGGCAGGAGGACAACAAATTCAAAACCAGCCTTAGCAACTTAGCAAGACTCTGTCTCATAGTGTAAAATAAAAGGATCTGGGGATGTGGCTCAGTAATTAAGTGCCCCGGTGTTCAATCTCTAGTACCAAATCAATAAGTAAAATTATAGTGGAAAGAAGTTTATTTGACTCAGGATTCTGGAGGAAGGGAGGTCAAAAAGCAAGGTGGTGTCACTCTCTATTTGAGTTCCGAAGTTGGAAATATTTTTAATTATACATCAATTATCACTTTTTTCCTCTATCAGATATTCTTTTTTTGTTCTTCTTTTCCCAATCTACTATCTGTGGATAATCTTTAAACTTTTCATCTGCTTTTTGTAATTCTTGGCTTTACTGATTTAATTTATGTCCTGAATCCCTCATTTCCGAATCTGTATCTCCCACTAGATTCTTTACATAAGGAGAGTACTTTATTTGCTCAGAGCGTCTTCTCTCTATGCCACTCAGAAATGTGAACTACATTTTCAAAACCTAATTCCCTTCTGCTCATTGCCTAACATAGCCCAGTCCCTTCTCTGAATTTCCATTTCCAGATACCAGGTAGAGGCAACATATCTCTCGTGATTCACAGGTTTGGAGTAATTTTTTGAGTCATTTTTTATCACATTTTGATAATTTAAAAAAAAGTTTTCAGAGCTGGAGTGGTGGCTCATTGGTTACGGAGTTTGCCCAGCATGCGCGAGTACACAGGTTCAAACCCCAGCGCCATGTACACAACTAAGTGTCAGAGCAATGAAAGTCATGGGAAAAATTCAATAAAAATCGATTCTCTCTCTCTCCCTCTCTCTCCCTCTGAATCACACAACACACACACACACACACACACACACACTGTCCTTCTATCTTTAAAAAAAAAAAGTTTTCTCCCAATTCTATTAATTAACTGCCCTCTTGTGTATGTACCTCCTGTGGTTGTTATCATTACTTAAATACTCATCTTCATAAAAGCAACCTGCAATTAATATCCAAATTATTCTACATTATCTATCCTACTAATCTGTTTTATCCAGAGACTTTTCTCAAATCTGACAGTGTATACGATCTCTGGTGGTCCATCAAAAGTACTCTTTAGCTTGCTTACTTTAAGCTTTCTCTGATATTTCATTCTCTTTACTCCCAAAACACTATCTTTTGTAAATTTTAAGACCATGGGCATTTGTATGAGTGATTCTCAGTTTGACTAACCCATTGATCTCATTGCTCAAATACATAATATCTTTAAGAATCTGGCTAATCATCCCACTGCATTATATTTTTTTACTTTGTCATCCTATACTCATTTATTATTTTGAGTATCAGCATTTCTGGGGTAAACTTATGTTAATTTATGAATTGTTTTATGCCATATACATTTATGTATAAGCAAACAAAATGAATGACCCTCCTATTTTAAACATCTTGATAGCTCTGCTCAATTATATGATTTTAAATTATTTTTCCATATTTTTACTACCCTCTATGATGATGATGGCTTTCTCTTATCCAAAGGATGCAGAATTATTAGAGAAATGTGCTGTGTAGATGAACACATTTTTATAAATGGATCTACAAAGTTTTGTTACTGTAACAAAACTCCCTTATTCCCCAGACCCATACATTTTTTTTTAAAAAATAGCATAATTTTAAGTCCCTATGCTTTCCCATTGCATGGTCATATCCAACTTCAAAGATAACATATTGACATGCTATTAATATATGGTTATCAGGAGTAAGAACACATTTTATCTCAACTTCCAGTTCTCTGGTCATTTGTAACTATTTACTCTCCTATCTCTGCCTAACTGAAGGTAGCACCATTATTTAATAAACTGTTGTGGGTTCAATTAGAAGATTTTGCACATTTTCTGTAATTTGTTATACATTAAAATTGGTCTTTCATAATCAGTCTTCTGAAAATTAAGGATATATTAGAAGTAATCCCTCAAAATAAATTTTCTTGTTTTATAAGAAGACAGATGGATTTCCTTTTTAAACTGCCTATGTCAATATTTCTACCTGACACACAACAACCCTACTGGATTCTTCTGTACAATTGCTCCTCCTACTTCCACCTGTCTTTCTGGTGGTATTAAATATAGGTGTGGAGAAATGGAAGTTCCCTGTGTGGCAAGTGCTGCCCATATTTTGCACTATCTGGTGGGGTGTTCTTTTGCGTTTTGTTGGAGTGTGCTACTACTGTTTTCAGACACTGCAAATCACTGATTGCAATCAATATAGATCACATCATGAAAAACACACATGACCTACAATCAGAACGGAGACAGTAAGGGTAGGGTGGAGAAATTCTCTGCAGTAAAAAATGTGATGTACAACCAAGTATTGAGGAAGTAAGGGAAAGAAAATAGGCACCATGTCCAGAGAAAATGAAGTAGAAAACACTGAATTTATTATTGGGTCACCTACCCAAATCTTTGTTCCAGGCCAGACACCAGGACTCATGGACTGATATTGGAATTTACAAGGATATTGGTATTAAGCCCAGATTGCAGACTTGAAGTCATGATCCAGTTTTCCTATAGTATGGCTTCCCTAGGTTTTTAGGTGGGTTGCACTCATATCCTTAGGGGAGTCAATTGGTTGTTTAAGATTTTTGTAAGTGAATTTTTCACAAATGCCTAACATTTCTCAAGATTCTTTAGAGATGTGTATTTCTGACTCTTGTAGTATAGCATCGTGTTTATTCAGAATTTACTATTTCAAAAGACCTAAATGGTTTTTATTATAAACCTTCCATTCTTTCCAGGAGGATACTTCTCATCAGGAAAGTTACTGCAGAGTTGTGAGCCCTACATTTCAAAAGCGCAGATTTTTAATGGTAGTCTATCTCTTTGGAAAAGTAACATAGCTCACCATTCCTTCATCCTCTGGTCCCTGCCAGTCACTTTTCCTGCTAGCTTTTATGAGATCTTTCTATTTCTTTCCTTTAGAATTGTCTTTGAACTTTATGTACGTTGACCTTCTTTCCTTGCTTTTTATTCACGTTTAGTAACCAAGAAACTACAGCCCAGCCTCTCTAGTTTATTCATTCTGATATATCAGTGGCCCTTTTCTACACTCACATAGTACAGCACTGCTGAACCATATGCCATTTATAGGGGACTGATTTGTAAAATTATTTAACTGATAAAGACAGTCCAAGACCTGGTTCACTTAACAATACTGGCCAATAATGTTTAAATACTTTATTCCTAATTACAGAAATATTTATGTACATAATAGATAAGAGGAAAAAATATAAAAGCTGCAAGACCTTGAAAACGACATGCATTCCCACCCCTAAAATATATCAATTTCAAAATTTGGATATATAGTCTGTTAATTACACATCACACATCCTAATTAAGATCATATTCTGTTTCTAGACTGTGTTCAAATTGCAGCTTTGTCCCTGTTTAATGCTACAACTTTGGGCAATTTATTTATCTTCATTGAAGTTTGTACAAGTCAACTGCTTAGTTAAAAAAAAACTTTACAAAAATAAAAAATAATTTCAAAATAAGGAAAAGAGTAGTAGAATTTCATGATTTGTTGTGAAGATTAAATCAGCTAGGTTATGAAAACCTTTTCAAATTGTGAATGATTACCTTGATGTAATTTTTGATGCTGGGTGTTGATAAGAATGGCCTTACTATATATTATATGGATTTAAATGTTCTATGCAGTTTTCAAAATTTCCTAAAACCCTGCTATTTACATCTGGGAGTCTGTTTCTTAACAAAGCTTATTCAGTTTTTTCAGTGATTATATAGGCAATGTCTTTATTGCTTTTTGAGCCCATAAGATTTTTTAAACAAGAAATGCATTATTCCTTTATTGTTTTTGAGAGATACTTTGCTGTTGGGCACTTTTGGTTAATTGTTTCAAATTTGAGTGACGTAAGGTTTATAGCAATTCAAATATTCTTAAATCCTTCACCTCTAGTTTTAAACAATAAAAATATTTTGACCATTAAGCTTCTTTCCACCAGCCTAAATGTAGGATTACCTTACACACCTACCATTGTTACTGAGAAATTAACTTGAGTAATAAAGGAAAAATTTTAATTTATTCATTCTTTTCTCCTTGGTGACATCATTAAGACTTTTTTAATTATTCAAAATAATAAAACATATCACCTTGGGTTTCAATAATCAAGTTAAAAATATTAGGGTAGAACTGAAGCCTATAATACTTAAGTCAATATAAGAAGTAAAATTTTGCAATGTATTTCCCAATTTTTGATACTTATGTAAATGCAAACGCCAAAAATGGTTATACATTTAGAGTAGTGCAGTTTATATAGAAAAAATATAAATTTTTAAAAGATCAATAGAAAATAATTCAAAGGCTATTTAAGCACCAAAAAGAAGGAAGCTAAAGCTTTTCCATTGCATAAAACAAAACTAGATTTGCATAGATTTTTCCCCTTGAATTGAATCACATCATTTCACCTCCACATTTGGATCTCAATTAATCAGCACATGCACTTCAGGAAATTTAATCATATTTCATACACAAAAGGCAAATGAAAGGCTAGAAACTTACTGAAAATCTTTTCTACCATAACCTAACACTTTACCCAGCCCTCAAACTTTTGCACACACACTATATCTATTTGTTAAAGCTTCTGATGGTGATTACATAATGATACGGAAATCAGAGTAAAGTTGCATCTACAGTGGAAGAACAGCCTATGTAGAGCATTATTCATTTTTAGCAGCCCTTCCCCTGTTCATTACTTTATCTGTATTTTTCAAATGCAACACTTCTTGAGCTCCCAAGATTTAAAAACAGGTGTGGGAAATTAATTCAACACATCTTCATTTATGAAATATGAAAGATGTAGACAAAGTCATTATGATGGAAAATTGTTCTGAAGACATTCAAATTTATCATCAACATCACACCATGCTCCCATAAACCAACTGATGCTGCTTTGTTACTCAAAAGTAGCCACATACACCTAATTGTCATGTACCAGAATGTTCATGCAGCAAGAAGCTCTGAAAGAGGTGGGGAGAGATCGCTAAGCCTTATCTGGAAAAGGAAAACAAAAGGACTCAGTTTTTCATTAGTTGGGTCCTGAGTGACAGAATGCATCTCATATTGTAAGTAATTTTCCAGATGAATCGAGACCTCTGCTTAAATAACTTGGGCCTTTGATTTCCTGCAATTTGAAGGATTATCAATAGAACCATTGTGGCATAGTCTTATTAGACTCAGTGGAGCTACAATTAACCATAGGAGAAAAACAAAAAAATTTTAAAAAATCCATTATGGTTAATTTTCACAGGATGTCTTGGAAATCTTACAGGAGGCATTAGTAGTCTGCCTGTTTATAATTAACAGATCACAAACACTAATGCATTTTCCCAACAGGGACTATTTAAATGGAAAGCTTTGTTGATGTGAGACTTAAATACATAGGACTGAATCTCTAAAGATGTACTATTTTACAGAGATTTGAGGACAAAGCTGTGTGTTCTCCTGATGTGATGTTCCTGTCAGTGATCCTGTTTGAAATGGTCAAAAGGGAACATCTCCATGGCTTCCTTTGACTCAGGATGCATGTGCAGAGTAAGGTCTGGAGTTGAGTTTTTACCTAATACAGAATTATGAAATCAATGCAGACACAGCAGGAAATGTTAGCTCCTTAGGTGTTGGAGTCCATTTTCCAAGGTAATTATATTTGGAGTTTTGTGATCACCGCAGCCAATCAAAGTTGACAAACGTACTGATACTTGTGTCAGTGGAACTAGGTAATTATTATTACTTTTTTATTGAGAAATTTATTTTTTGAACAACAATGCAAGTTTTTAACAAAATAATATAAAATGTATATAGATTCTAAGGATTAGATTTACCCCCAAGAGTGTCCCCCCAATTACTCACCCTTATCCCTCCCTTCCCCTTCCCACACTATCTCTAAAAAAGTATTCGGTTGCATAACATTACACCTCATCTGAATTTAACACATAATAATAGACCACCTTTCTCAATGGCCAGGGTCTAGTTCCAGCTCCCACAGATGAGTGGAGACATTCAATCCTTGGTTCTCTGGGTTAAGCGGATTTTACTCAGCATAACTTCTTCCATAACCATCCATTTACCTTCAAAGGCTGCAATATCATTGTTTCTAATTGCTGTGTAATATTCCATGGTATATATGTACCACAGTTTCTGGATCCATTCATCCGGTGAGGACATCTGGGTTGTTTCCATAATCTAGCAATTGTAAATTGAGCTGCTACAAACATACTTTTTTTATAAATAGAGAGAGAGGGACAGTGAGAGAGACTGAAAAAGAGAATCAACCGTTTATTTAGATTTTTTCATTTCTCCAACACTTCATTGTGTACCTGGTGCTGGTGTGAGAACTCACATCCTTGTGCATATAAGGCAAAGGCCACAAACACTGAGCCACCACTCCAGCCCTGGAATTAGGTAATTATTATTAGGTGATCATCATATAAATCATCAATGAGCTTGAACAAACATAGGTAATGTATTGTTAATATCATTCTACAACTGTAATAAAATAAGATCATATTTTGTGATAATTCCAATTTGCAAATACCTACTTCAAATGAAAAATTACTGGACAACATTGTTAATGAATGAATTACCCCCCTGAAGCTGATCTTTTTCAATCTAGTTCTATATGTTCTTTCCTAAAATCTAGTTTTATCACTCCACAGCAAGAACACTTTTATGGCAACTATCCCTGTCTTTACCCTTAGCCATTATAATCTAGTCATTCTTCATAGACATGTTTTTATTTCCTTCTGTGTTGTAATATTAGCAAAATTTGCAAGTTATTAAAAATTTTAGGTCCTGCTGAACACAATAGCACATGCTTTCAATCCCAGCTATTTGGGAGGCTGAGGTAAGAGGATAGCAAATTAGAGGCCAAACTTGACAAATTAGCGAGACCCTATCTCAAAATAAAATCAAAAGGATTGGGAATGTAAGACTCTCAGTTGTAGAGTACTTACCCAGCATGTGTGAGTCTCTGGATTCAATCCCCAGCACCAGCAACAGCAGCAATCAATAAAACTCAAAGAACAAATACTTTTAATACACAGATAACTCTTTTTTGGTCGATACTTGGCTGTTGCTGCTTCCCGTGTTTTCTAATACTTTTATGTACTTTATTTAACTCTTGATACTTATGGATTCTGTGTCTCCAAAACCTTTAGAATATCTGGCCTATATTTTTCAGCATCTTATTGGAAAACTGGTCTAATCAATGTTGAATGAGAAGACTTTTAAGCATATTATATAGTTTATTGCATCTTGATAAAAATGCTGGTGTACTTTTCTGCTGACTCAATAAGGTGTAAGGTTTTTCTGAGCTGACATCATCCAACAAGTGGCAGCTACATTTTAGAAATGTATCTGAAGTGTAGAGCAGTAGAGTAACCTCACTTCAAAAATCTCATTGACTTAGTGAGGATATCAATGTAAAGGAGGGAGAAAGATGAAAGACAAGTTTAAGAAGTTTTTGAAGTTAAGGCCATGTGTTTTTATTATACCAAAAAAAAAAATACAGAACAAAACAAACAAAAACACACATGGCATGTGAGGTAGTGCACACTTGTAATCCCAGCAGCTCGGGAGGTCAAGGCAGAAGGATGAAAGCCAGCCTCAGTGAGACCCTGTCCCAAAATAAAAGTTTAAAAAAAAATGTAGATGTGGCTCAGTAGTAAAGCATCTTTGGATTAAATTTCCAATATCCCCTCACAAATAATAATGATTAAATAATAATATTCAGAAAGAAGCTCAAAGCTGATTTGTTTTTGATGTGTAATGAACGTGAATAATTTTGGATAGCACAGGATACTAATCAGTGAAGTGGAACTCAACCGATTGTTGACTCAAGCAATACCTGAAATAGACATAAATAAACATTGCATTTGTAACAAAAACTTGTGAATTTTTTAGGCTGCGCCTTAAACCTAAATCATTTATAGCAACAGAAAAGTAACAAGATTTCAAATTTGATTTCGTTTTCTTTGCCATGAATCTGCTAATTCATCAGCTTACAATGTTCATTATTTTAAGAAATATTAATTCCCCTCAGATTACTTTTTAAAATAGTAAATAGGTATTTTATGTTTGTAGTATTCCTGAAAGGATTTCAAGAGGGAAACACTGTAATTTTATAAATTATTTTCCTGACAATGTTTGAGTAGTGCCCACTGAAGGCAAATGAAATGGGCCATGAAACAAAAATAGGAGGCAAAATAACATTTTTTTGCTCCTTAATTTAAATTCCAACCACAACAGAAATATCACTCAAGCCAACTACTAATAAATATGGTATCTGGGGAAGCTTTGCTTATGTTTGACCATAATAGCATTTTTATTGCATGAAAACGTTGAGCATCAAAATAATTACAGAAAACATTAATGTTTCATTTGTCGTAAAGATAAGCAGGGCTGCAGGTCTTAAAGCAGCAAATTGTGTCCAGCTGACTTAACACATCAGCGGTGAACAGAAAGTTATAAGGAAGAAAGGGAGAGGAAAGAATTCTCAGTTACGTGATTGGGGTTGGATACTTCTGCAGCTGGTTTGAGTGTTTTTGGGGAAAGGTAGGTTGTCACCCCTCTCAGGACTCTTTATGAGCAAGCTCTGTTTGAGAAGAACCTGAGGATCCTAGGATGAAATCCTTCCATAGACAAAACACAATGCAGGTTCAAAGGAATCTGTGCTATTGAGTGTCTGTGTGAAATCCATGTTATGTAGCTTCTTCTTTGCAAAATGGGAATAGGATCACCTATTTTACTAAGTAGTAAGGAACAAATAAGAAAGCATAGGAAGGAATAAATAAGATACCATATGTTAAGTGCAATGTTTGCATGTTAGAAGATAATTAAACAAAAACATCATTTTCCTTTGTGGGAAGGGTTTCATAAATTGGACTGACAGCTCTGATTTCTTGTGCCTTTACTCTATTCATGTTTTCTTAGAAATCCCTGGGTAACATAAATAAAATTTAGCGTAATCATTTATAAAAAAAAATCTGGTATGAATTCTCATGCCCAACTAGTTCCAATCCCTGTTTGCAGAGGTGGCTTGTTTGTTTGCTGTTTAAGCATATATTTAAATTATGTGCCTCTAATCAAATCTTTGTAATTGCCAAATTGACTGCTACATCAAGATGACAGGTTGAATGTGTGCTTCAACCTCCTTTCCATTTATACTGAAATGACAATATGGCAGTAAAACGGGGAATGAGTTGACAAGGATCAGATGAGAGAGCGTCTCATTCGCAGTGCATAGATTTTGAAGGGTTCTGTGAGGAGGAAAGTAGGGCCATATTGACCTCTAAACCAGAACAAAGCCACTATGGACATTTAATGGAGATAGTGTCCGTGGAAGCAGGTCTAATTCTTTCCTACAAATTTCAGAGAGGATTTCCACTTTTAGCCTCAAATATAAATGATAGGAAGAGGCGATAAGGCAGACATTGGGACAGTTAATGAAGTGACTGTCCATGTAACAGTAAGAATGTTAACACCTTCCTCTCTAGCTGTTCTCTCATTTCATCTTCTTGCCCCCATTTAGTAATTGAAAGAGCAATGTGTGACTGATGATTTTGCCATCTATGAGCAATATTTTAATTTCTCTAGTGAAATTCAGAAATGTGGAAGGGCAGGAGTCTGTTCCTTAGAGTTTGTGCTGGCACCTAGAGAAGATAACACAGCAGAGGCTGTCACTTGAAGGGAAAGATTCTGAGGCTTAAACTCCAACTTAGTATTATTATTTGGGCATTATTTTAGTGAGTTTTTCCATTGCTGTGCCTTAAAGATCTGATAAGACTAATTTTAGGAAGAATATTTTATTTGAGGGATCACAGTTTTAGACGTTTTGGTTCATAGAAGGCCGGATCCATTCCTCGGTACTCAAGGTGAGGCCGAACAGCATGGAGGAAGGCCTGGCTCAAGGGAGCAGAGCTCAGAGCATCACATCAGGAAGCAGAGCAGAGAGAATAATTCTAGGCCAAATATAAAAGGCATCCCCAATGACCTACCTCCTCCAAATACACCTTACCTGCCTACAGTTATCCCTATCAGGAAATTAACTCACTGATTAGGTTAAGACTCTTGTTACCCAATCATTTTACCTCTCTCACCACTTTGTCCCACATGAGCGTTTTGGAGACATCTCACATACAAACCATAATAAGAATCAATCAATGTGGTCCTTTCTTCTCCATTAAACTTTATATCCAGAGATCAACAATCACTTGAGAAAAATTAATAGAAGGAAGAAAGGAAACCAACTTCCATATTTATTTTGGTGGAAAGTCATTGGATTATGAAAGCAAAAAAAAGCACAAAACAAGCAAAAAGAAATTACTGATGTCCAGTCATAGTTCCTTTCTTAGGATTTTTTCTACCAACATCAGTTTTATATCTATGGAATAAGGTGGAAATATATGATGAAAATATTTGCTTACATTAGGGTTGGAGTTAAATTTGCATTGTCTTGGAGGGATAAGTTAATTTTGGATAGAACCTGGTAAATCACTTGGGATTAAATGGCAAATATATGATGAGAGTTGTAAACTTTTGCCAAAAAACAGATAAAATTTGGTTGCCTTTAAGTATTTTAAGAAGACAGCCCTTTTCCCCATATCCCCAATATGCTCTGGATAGAGCTGGAACTTCAAGCGAACTGTAGCAGTTACCACCTCCAGTGACTTTTCATCTCAAGTGTAAATTGTTCGATGTTTTTTTCCATATACATAGAAGATAAAATATTTCCAATTGCATATTATTAAAAGAGAGAAGTGGGTTTTGTGGATTCTTTCTGCAGTGAACTAAAACCAAGAAATGCTATTTCAGAGATATCAATCAAACTTCTCTAGTAACTTCCTTTAGTAATACCACTTGACTTAAAGTGAGAGTCAAATTAACTGCTAAAGAATTATGGGAGCTAGAATCTATTTAAAATCTATTGCAAGCTATGACTCCAGAAGTCTCCAAATTTAAGGACACACTGTAAGTATTGGAAGATGATGGGGATGAAATTTGAAATCTGCACACAATTTTTGTATTAGTCATAAATCTTATTTGACATTGACACTAACAGAATTCATACTTGTATTCATTCCTGGACACCATCTCTTGTCTTATCCAGTCGGAAAAATGTTATTAACATATGAACAGATTGCTTAACTATGTGAAAATTTTAAAATTATAGCTTACCTCACTAATTTCCAAATCTACAATATATTATGATTGCAATTAATTGGCAAATTCTTATAATTTTCAAACTGGTCAGTTATTTTAAGAATGTTCTTTTCTTCAATCTGAAGGTTGTTCTTTAAAAAAAAAAAATCTTGAGCAGGTTCATTTCCTCCTGCCCCCCTCTTTCCTCACTTTCATTTTCCTTGCGTTTTTTGCATTTTTCTAATTTGTCAAATTCTAAGACAAACCAACCAAGAAAAGAAAGAAAGAAAATGTGTACCTTAAAACTAAGCGCTGTCGTAGTGCCTTTTCAGACTAAAGATCCATGCTGTTTGAGATATTATTCAGTGTATTAAGGAACATTGTCCAGTGCTGATCCATGGAATAAATGCAGCATGAAATAGAGATTGGCTCTTTCAAATTAATTATCCTTATTTAGAAATATATATATGTGCATCACAAAAATTATCTGCAAGCACCAAAACAGGTGTAAGAGAGGTCATTGTGAAACATCACAAAAAAAAAATTTCAAAATGGTCTGTAACATGTTAATGTTATTGCTTGGTCGATTACAGTAGAAAAATGAGATCTAAGTCAATTTATCCCATCTCATATTACCTCTTATTTTGCTTCTTCAGATTATATAGTCCATTATCACAGGGAAGCACCACAAAGACTCAATGAGAGAGGCAGAGCAGAATTTTATTAGAGAAGGCATGTGTGTTCTTAGTCTCTTAACCCATTTTATAACAAGGTTCATCTCTTCAGCCTTCTCTAGAGTAAACCTGAGCAGTTGCTTAGTGACCACTGGCCAGCTGCTCAAAAGCTGATGAGAGGTGAAGGTGTGTCACCACTCCTAAGCTCAGTGAGACAGGGAGGTAGAGACTGTAAATGAGAGTGATAAAGACCACAAGACAAGAAAGTGTCAAATGAACACAATACATAGGGCACTTCCTTGGTAAGATGGAAATGATCAGACTTATCCTTAGCCAATTCAAATTTGATAAACTCTTCTTTTCTGAACTAAAATTTTTTCAAAGTGACTCCTCTGACAATGTTTTAATAAATAACATTATTTGTCCAGTGGATATTACAATTGAAAGTAGAAACTTACTCATAGTTGCTACTTTCAAGAAGATGGAATTTTTTACATTTTACAAAATATTTGGCACCTCGTCGTCCAAAAGTATATTTAGACATGAATTATAAGACATCTGAAGACATATCTTATTACTTGAAATTGGGACATTTTTCTGAACTAAAATTAAGTTCCCACACTTGAACATTTGTATACTTTTTCAGTTTTAGGTCATTGGGATTCTCGAAATGCAAATATTCCCTCAAAACGATATGAAAGAGGTTCACATCAAATGCGGACTATGCTTTCACAGATATTTCTGAAGGTGATGTAACCTAGAATTTCAGTTTTTAAGAAACAATAGCATATGCAAAAATAATTATATTTAAAAATTAAAAATAGGACAATGCTTACTTGGATAAATAAAATTCTTTTAAGATTCTAGACTTTGAAAATACACATATGTAGGGGAAAATACATTTATAATTTTTCTTGTGTTAGAGCATATTATTCAAACTTTGGTGGAATGTAAGCAATGTTCATGATTAATAACAGTCTTTTTAAGAGATGATAATTAACCATCACCTGTATTTACCCTATTTATTACTTTGACCAACTATATATATCATTTGTTTAAGGATAATGAACTTCATTGTAATAAAACTGCTATGTTTATGGCTAAAAGTATTTCCTGGAAAAGTGAGCCAGTGACCTAGAATAGCTAAATGAAATATGCACATACATTGTTATATATGTAATGTATCCAAATTTACCATAATGACCACAGCACTGACATTATTTTGAATCATGTCTAATGAATAGAAATAATATTTACCCCATTTTAGGTAAAGATTCTACAAATAGGGGCTGGAGCGGTTGCTCGGTGGCTACGGTGCTTGCCCGGCATGCTAAATACATGGGGTTCAAATCCCAGCACCCACATACACAACTAAGTGTCTGAGTAAAGAAAGCCATGTGAAAAACTCAATTTAAAAAAAAATATGATTCTGTCTGTCTCTTGCTCTCATTGTCCTTCTCTCCTTAAAAAAAAAAGAAAAAGATTCTACAAATAATGCCTGTGGTAAGAATCACAAATAACAAAGATGTGACATAAATTAACGTATAGTTCAATTGTTGGGGAGCTGAGGATTTAGCTCAGTTGCCAAGCACTTGCCTCGCACACTCAAGGCTCTGAGTAAGGTCCTTTGCACTTAAAAAAAAAAATCAATTGTTGATACAAATTCAGATTTCTTGAGCTAACACATGCACCAATTACTAGTTGCAATAGGCAATGGGAGACTCTAGAGGAAGGGAGGATTTGTGAAAATGAAGTTGGTAAGCTGAGATTCAACAGGATGTTCTAGTCTTATTCAAGTCCTTTTCCTGATGCTAATGAGTGTGCTATCTTACAAATACAGACATTATGGTTCTGTGCGGTGGGGTGACCAGGGAAGTGGGAGGTGATATGTCCATTCACCTGAAAAAGAGAGCAGCCACAATAGAACATGAAGCACAAGTGAGAACAAATGTAGTGACATATTCAAAGCTGTGTCAGGGGGCGGTTGTAATTGTCCCAGTGATTCAGTTCCCTTAAAACAGGGGACCTGACAAAATGTTATTTGGTGTGGTAAAAGGTGCCTACAAGAATATATGCCAAAAACATAATTAAGGGAAATGAAAGTCATTACATATGTGGCAAAATTAGAAGCTGACAGAGAGAAAAGAAGCTTGGAGCCTGGTGTTTGGAAGCAAAATTAGTAATGCCCATTTAAAGGATGAAGAAAAAATGGTTAGACATGCAGGCTTTGGGCAGGAAATTAAATGAAAGTAAAGGATTGTAAATCAATAATGCAATAAAGAGGGCAGGAAGCTAATGGTTCCTTTGTTTCAGATTGTAAATGGCATTTTTGTATTCCACTGTTAACCTTAAGTGATGACTTCGTTAATTACAGCACAGAAAGCCTGACATTCACTTTCAGAATTACAACACTGCTTTTCCAAGACTTAACTTTATTTGCTTTTATTTATATTCATTTAGGTGAGAACAAAAAGCTCTCCCTAGTCTGGCATGGAAACAACTGGTATCTCAAAACAAAATTATTACCTTAAATGACAAGAATTTGTATTCTGAATACAGGGAAAGACCCAAGAGACAAAATACATAAATGGAAATATTTGTAAGAAGTGATAGATCAAAGGTTTAATATTTATTTTGCTATACAGAAAAGTCAGATCTTTTCGTCTTCCTTTATGTTTCTAGGAGCAGGAATGATCATACCAACTCTGGGAATTCATCTTTAGGTTAGAAGTGAGACTATGGTACTTGGTACTCCCAAAGTTTCTGAAATAGGCTGTAAAATTAGAGAAAACAATGTCAAGCTCCAGTGCGCTGTCCTAATGTGAATTCCTGGGATGTTTCTTGAGCCAGTCATCATAAGTTGATGACCTATTAGTTGATACCATTGTGTATACAATACTGAATTCTATATACGTATATAATTTTTCATTATATATTTTCTCACTATATTTTCCCCCAGTTCCATTATCTTTTCTCTCTCCCTATCCATCCCATAGACCTTTTCTGATCCATGACATTTTAGTGGCAATATGAATGTTCATTTTCCTTCCTTACATTAAAAGAGAACCTCCAATGAGTGTTTAGTTTGCTATCTCTCTGATCTCATCAAGTGTTCTTATAGTCCATTACTTGTTAGAAGGACTCTGTATGAGGGTCAATTTCCAAGAACAGTCTCTCAATGCCATGCATTTTAATGGTGTTTAGGATCAGGGCTTTGGTGATGACCCTCTACATCTAATTTATGTATTTAAAGCAGGTCAACAGTGTCACTTACCCTCCTGTATGCCATTCATCATTAATGTCTCTGTTCTCTTCCTTGCTATATTTGCCTTTTCATCTTAACAAGCCCTCATCCTCTGAAACTCTCATTAGGAAATTGCTTTATGATAATCACATCACTAACCCTTCTCAGGATCTTTTCATCTTCCTGCTTCATTCCTGCTTTGGCATCTCAGAAATTAGATGAGAAAAATGGAATGTGGTATGCAAAATGAAAGCATCCATTTGCCATTACACATTTCTGAAATTTCTTTTATTCCTGTAGTATCATAAATACATTCAAAGCAGTGAAATTTATAAGATGATAATAAAAAGGTATGTCGCATAAGAAGTTATAGAGAGGTAGAAAATAATTTTTTTGCAAGGAAGTACAACAACTTTTGACAAAAAATACTTGAGACACTTTTTATACAAAGGATGTGTATTCTTTTAATTTTTCAGAATCAGCATATTAGAGCTGGATTTAGGCTTAGAGAGGAGATTTTATTTCAGTCTTATTTTAAAGATGAAAAAGCGAAGCCATTCTTCTAATAAAGAGAAATGTTGGAATTCCCAACTCCAAAGCCTATCTTATTTCTATTGCATCATATTCATGCTATATTATTGCCATGAAAGATTAGTATAACCATTTATAATTTTGAATGTTTTTTTTCTCAGTCAAGTGTTGCATAAAGCAGCTAAAACCATTATGACTCAAGGATGACAGGTACAAGGTGAGAGTGGAAAGACAATATAATAACCTTTTGCTTTCTAACTATAAGTTGACCACTCTGACATCTTGATTATTTTTGTTTGAAATATTTCTTCTGATCACAACATTTAATTTGTTTAACACCTCTTGGATAAAATTTAATACTACTTAGATATTCTGATGATTTATAAATCATTAAATAATAAGGATGATATTACAGCAATAATATTTTCAATTCAGACATTGCATGCATGTATATGTGTGTGTATGTATATATATCTATCTATCTATATATATATATATATATATATATATATATATATATATACAGTGAGTGTAAGTCCCACTTGATTTTCTCCCTAAAGCAAAAAGTTAAGAAAAAGTTAAGAAAAATAAGTATGGCCAACTAATCATTTTCAAGAAGAAATAAGTTTAGAAACATTTTAGTGACTCGCTGACGGTTAACAACATTAGTAAACTGCTGAGATATGTCTGGAATCCATACACCTTGCCTCATCCAGCAGTGTCTTCCTGATAAAT
>PVKS010029624.1:0-25193 GCA_004027875.1 Aplodontia rufa | reverse complement strand
CATTTCCAGGTGTGATCTTCCACTCTAATGGTGTCCATAAAATTGCAAAAATAAGTAAATAAATAAATCAGCCCCACTAAGGTTAGGTGCTCCCTGTCCCTGTGGGGAACATGCCTAGGGAGGCGGCTCCTGCCAGGCCATGCAGCCTTTCTGGACTCAGAGCCTGACTTCCATCCATCCACACCTGGAAAAGCCCCCAACCCCTCTCAAGCTCAGCCTGGGCAAGGGGAAGTCACCCCACAACATGTCTCTGTGCCTGCCACCTCCCGGCACCCATTGTTCCTGCTGCCACCTGCAGGGGCCAGTGCCCGGAGCTGCCCCCAGCCTCTGTGCCCATCCTTGACAGCGCTTACCCTGCCCACACACCGTCCTCGCCCCTCCCACTCGATTTCCGTTATGCAGGTGGCCCCAGCAACTCAGGGGAGCCGCCCTTGTTATTCAATTCAGAGACTTTCTTCTTCTCGTCATAAAAGCAGTACACACTCAGAACAGTAAGCTTAGGAAATACAATGTGCAGGAACTGAGATCCAACCTTCCCCTTGCATCCAGAATGACACCTTCCCCTCACATACAGAACGACACCTTCCCCGAGCATCCAGAACGATACCGCGATTTGTATTTTGAGTGACTTCCCTCCCAGGCTTTTGTCTGTGCATTTTTAAAGATCTTCCTGCAACAAATATTATTTCCTGCTTTTTTCCTTAGCACATGTTAGTAGAACGCTCCTTAATAAAAGCTTGAGCAGGTACATAATGATCCATTCTGTTGAAGAGACAAATCGAATCTCTTCCTTTCCCATTGCAAACAACTGTTACAGTCCATGTTCGTGGGTAAACCTAAGAGCACATCTTGGAATTTTTCTTTCAGACAGAGTATTAAAAGTAGAAGTGTCAGGTCTTCACGTGGGAGTCTGGGCTTGACATATGGAAGAATGTGCCATCGGGAGGAGAGGAGCATGGGAGGGAAAGCAGGGAGCCCAAGACATGGAGCAGAGCCGCAGCCTGGGGCAGGGGCACATCCAGGGGTGTGCAGCAAGGCAGCCAGGGTCCCAGACGCTAGAGGCCCCTCCAGTGGGGGAGGGTTTCGTCTACCTCCGAAGCAGGCCACTGAAGGCCACCAAACCTAACCCAGAGTCTCCATCCTCGTCTGAAAGTTCTGCAGCTAAGGCTAAATCCTCCCTGTTAGTTGCTCTTCGCATGCCGTCTGTAGCAATTTTTGGACCATTCCCATCTGCTCTGCGCCAGCAGCCTTCTAAGTCCAGGATCCCATCTGTCCCTCCCGCCCCACCCCGCCAAGCCGTCGTGCTCACACAGAGCCCCAGCAGCTTGCTCCTTCTCCTCCTCGAGCCTGTGCCCACCTCCGGGCCTTGTGGGCTTTGCCTAGAACTCTCTTGCTCAGGCTCTTCACAAGGTCTGTGCCTTCCTGTCCTCCAGAGCTGTGCCTCAAACCCTTTTCCTGCTTCTGTTTTCAGAGCACCTGCCGTTTGTTGACAGTACCTGCAGGTTTACTTGTGTGCTACAAGTCTTGGGAGGTCAGGCCCTGGTGTGTTCTTGGCACTGCCATAGCCCCGCACCCAGAACAGAGGCTGCCTCCCACTAGGAGCAAATAATCCCACCTTGATCCCAGCTCCCAAGCTTGGCAACTCCAAGTGCTCACTGAATTTACTGTGCTGAGAATCGCTACGGATGCAGCCTCCCTTCCCCGGCTCGCTCAGTTCTTTCAAGCCCTCCTTTCTGATCTGCTTTCTAAGCCCTTCACCCCATGCTCTGCAGATGATATTACAGTCAGGACAGCCAGGTGTCCCCCAAATCTCCTAGGTTAATGCAGGGATATTTGAGAGCTGTAAGTTACTCCGTCCATCCTGGTTTGAATGGACTGTCTGGGCAGTAACTGCAGGCAGGTGGGTGTGGCTGGAGGTGGTGGGTCTTGGGTGCTGTGCTGGAAGGTGCATCTTCCCTGAAACCCTTCTACTTCCTGGCCACCGTGAACAGAAAAGCACTTCTCTACCACGTCCTCCTTTCAGACCAACAGCAATGTAGTCAGCCAACCATGCACTGAACCTTTGAAACTGTGAGCCAAAATAAACTTTTCTGCCTCTAAATCGTTCCTGCTGGGTATTTTGGTCACAGCATTGCAAAGCTGACTAGCCCAGGTGGTAAACATAATCTCTCCCAGCCGTCCTGATCATCCCCTCTCCAATCAGCAGAGCACACAAATAACTTCACTTTTTTCCCCCTTTTCCAAAAATACAATAAAAGCAGAATGAAATCAGTTCTGATGAATTTTGAACCCACTCAAGTTGTAAATTTCCTTCTGCCTTATTTTCTTACCCTGTCTTTCCTGGCTGAGGGCTGATCAAGACAGGAGCAGGATGACTGGCAGTTCACCAACACCCACCATTGCAGAGACATCAATCAAAGAGATTGCAGAGAGCGACGGTGGAGGAGGGAGAGGAAGGGGAAGGCTCCAGGAGGTGTGTGCATGATTAGGTAGAGAAGCAACTTTTATTTCCCACCTTCTCTGGGCCTCTGGAAAAAAACAAAGTAGGCAGGCAAGGTCCCTGTTGTGGGTGTCACAGCCACTCTGAGCCCTCCTGAACCACTGAGCCACTTCAGGTGGGCAGACCACGGGCAGCAGAGTGGGGCAGAAGAGAGGGCCTGTACTGCACCCGGCGCCTGGCTCCGGCTGCCTGACTGACCTGCTGGAGACACGGGACCATGGCCTGTCCTAACATCTCTCAGGCTCTGTCTCCTTGTAATCAAAAATGGCACAAGAGTACCTTCTCCAAGAGGTCATGTGCCTTGGCATGGTACAAAGCCCAGAGAGGTGCCACCCGCGGCAGCCACTCCATACATAGCTGCTGTTAAGAAGCTGAGTCTAAGTAAAAGACCCAGCGTGCATTTACCTGTACCCTCCACGTGAAAAAGAAGCAAAATCCTGTTGCGATTGACTGGACTTTTCCACTCTAGAAGCGAAGGCGTGTGCTTTGATTTTGCTAGATATCCTCAGGGAGGCCAAGTAGATTCCAAGCTTCACTCTTCTCTGCAGTTTGGCATCTAGCTGTCCAAAAGTCAAGTGAAACTGGAGCCTTTTTCTAAGTAACCAGCGACTTGGCCGCCATGCTATAGACAGTGCCAGCTTCCTATGGTGGTTTCCCGTCTCTTCTGATGTCACTCCCATGGGGTATTGACATCTTTGGAGCCAATCAAAGAACTCTCCAATCTGCAGTATCTGCTGTGGATCCTGAGCCCCATCCTAGGACATCCTGTCATCTAAATCTCACCGAGGACCACTTAAGTTGTTCAATTGGAATAAAGTACCAGTAGTGATTCTACCCGAGAGGAGTTTATTACTTTAATTTTCTGGGATGTTAATTCATTGATGCATAAAGCAAGATTATGTCCCAGAATGCTGTGCCTGCCATTCAGTGATTAATTTTAAAATGCCTGAAGTCAATTTGAAAAACTTATTTCCTTTACTAAAAATTCAGAAATTGCTCTGATTCCATTTTCAAGAGAATCCCAGTGGCTTTTGTCTTTCAGTCCTAAGGATCAGACTCTTCTGGTGCCCTACAGTTTCACAGGGTGATCCTTCCTCCTCCCTCATGCCTGTGGGAAAGTGCTTTCCCCTGCATCAGGTCAAGTCAGGATTGGCAGGGCTCTTCACACCAGCCATGACTTACCTGTGGTTGGTGGCCATTCTCCTGGTCACCAAGATGCAGCACAACTTCCTGCCTCCAGCCAGACGCTTCTCTGCCCATGGAGATGCCAGTTCCCCACTTTTGAGAGGATACCAAGAAGAATAAAAGACCAAAGTCAAGGTTGAAATGCGGATAAGCCAAGCCAGAACTGCTGCCTGGTCTGTCCCTTGCCATTCATAGCAAGGCTCAAAGGACCGTCGTGGGCCAGGTGCGCCCCTTTGCCACCAGGTCAGTCTTGGGTCCTTCTTTGGAGAGAGGAGCACTGGTCAGCCTCCCCATCAGTCCCCAGCTCTGATGCATGCTGGCCGCCCCTGAGCACACATGGCTGAGTTAGAAAGGGAACAGTACCAAAAACTGCCAGAGCATTGAGAGAAAAATTAAACATAGAAAGGAAGTCCTCCACGTCCTGCTTTCGTCCAAATCTGGGTCTCACGTTCAAGGCTTTTCCCACTCCCTTTTTTGGTCAACCTTAGTTCTCAACCTAATCTCAGCATCTCTGGCTCTTAACCCCGTGAGAACACACTTGGCAAGCCAAGGACAGCATCTGTGTGCAGGCATCTGTGCTTAGCGCAGGGATCCGGTCAGGGGACAGGTTCACCAAGTTGAACCCGGTGCCTGCAGCCCTCCTCCTACCATGTGGCACCTCCTGCATTCATAATGCATTTGCACTCAGTTCTCACTTTCTGTAACTCCTCTCAGGTTAGCCTGGCATCCTGAGCGGTTTCTTTTTTCTTTTAATGCAAATAAAAGTGAAATTCACTTTCCGTGTTTTTACAGTTATGTGGCTTTCAACCAGTGCGCGTAACCCCAGCACCGTGGTACCATGTGGAACGATTGCATCAGCCCCAGATCCCCTCTTTGTAGTCAATCTCCCTCCCCGCAAGCCCTGGTGAAGGTTTCTGGCTGTTCCAGATCATCGTATAAATGCAACAGTTCAGCAGGTAGCCTCTTCAGCCCAGCTTCCTTCACTTAGCGAAAGGCACCGAAGTCGCATCCTTCTTACCGTGTGAATCGTGAACCCCGAGTCCATTGCGTCTCGTGGCTAAGTGGTGCCCATGGTATGAATGTGCTAACATCAGTTGATGGACATCTGGGTGGTTTCCAGTTTGGGATGACTGTGAGTAAATATTTCATTCACTTGGGTAAAAAGCTAGGAGTAGGGGCTGGAGCAGTGGCTCAGCGGTTATGGCGCTTGCCTGGCATGGGCGAGTACGCAGGTTCAAACCCCAGCACCACGTACACAGTGAAGTGTCAAAGCAACAAAAGCCACATGAAAAGCTAAATAAAATTGATTCTCTCTCTCTCTCTCTCTAAAATAAAGAAACTTTTTTTTAAATAAAAAAAGCTACTAGTAGAACTGCTGGGCCATGTGGCCTGAGCATGTTTGACTTCATAAGAAGCCAAAGAAACTGCATTTGCAAAGTGGGCCGTACCATTTTGCATTGTAAGCGGTCAACGTGTTTGCCAGCCCTTGCATTCTGGTATTCTGCGTTCCTGCATTTTTAAAATTTTCCTTTCTTTCTTTTTTTTTTTTTTTTTAAAAGAGAGACAGACAGTGACAGAAGAATCAATTTTTATTGAGTTTTTTCACATGGCTTTCGTTGCTCTGACAATTCATTGTGTACATGGTGCTGGGGTTTGAACCCGTGTTCTCACGCATGCCAGGCAAGCGCCGTAACCACTGAGCCACTGCCCCAGCCCCTAAATTTTCTTTTTGAGCTTACATATTCTAAGAAGTAGGTAATGGTACCTCATAGCTTTAGTTTTCATTTTCCTGGTGCCTTGTAACGTTGATCACTTCTTCATATGCCTACTTGCTACCAAAAGCCTTTGGCAACATGTCCGTTCATAATTCTAATCTTTTTTTTTTTTTTTTTAAGAAAATTGTTTTACATGAATGTTGATTTAACACAAAATATAAGGCCAAATTATATCAAGGCTAATTGAATAAAAAAGAATTCATGTTATAGTGAAAAGTAGAGAACTACAGAGGAATTTCATACATGCCACTTTATTTTTTTATACTTCTTTTAAAAAGTTATTGAGTTGCGTTGTTGAACAATCATAAACGTCTAAGTAGTAACAATAGGATATGTCCCGATCCTAATTCAGAACCACCCCCACGTTACCCACACCCCAGTCTCTTGACTCTTCTATATTTCTCCCCTAAAATATAAATGCGTGTGTGTATGTGTGTGTGCACATGCGTGCGTGCATTTTCCAGAATTAAATGATCGTCTGGTCACTTTTATTGTTTTTTATAGGTATTTTCTTCCTGTATATAGTTTGTCTTTTCAACCTTTAAACAGTATTTTTCACAGAAGTTTAAATTTCTATAATGTCAAATTTTTCTAATATTCTTATGAATCATTTTTTGATACCATATCCAAGCACTTTTTGTTAAATCCAAAGTCACACAGATTTTCTCCTATTTTTTTCTAGCAATTGTACAGTTTTAAGTTTTATATTTAGGTTTATGATCTATTTTGAATTAATTTATGTAGAAAATATGAGACTTGCATCAAGGTTCTTTTTTTCCCTACATATGGACAATTGTTCCATTTGTTCCAACACTTTTTGTTGAAATAATTATCCTTTAGCCACTGAATTGTCTTTGCATCCTTATAAATAATCAGTGAACTACATTTATGAGGCTCTTTTCTGACTCTCAGAATATTCTGTTCCACTCTATATTGCGACATTTCTTAGTTTTATATTAAATCTTCACATGAGGTAGTGTGAGTCCTCCAACTTTGCTCGATTTCAGATTGTTTTAGATAGTCTAGTATCTTCACCTTTTCATATAAATTTTAGAATCACCTTATTAATGTTTGTAAAGCTTTTTGCTAGGCTTTAGATTGGATCAAAATGATAGGAATCAACATCCTAGTATCAAGTCTTGCAGTCCATGAACATGGTATATTTTTCCATTTGGTTAAATCCTCTTTTATTTCTTTCCTCAATATTGTGTAGTGCTTTGTGTAGAGATCCTGTATGCATTTCAATAGGTTGATAAGTGTATTTCATTTTAGGATGCTGCTGTAAATAGTTTTTTTCCTTTAAACTTCAAATTTCAAGTGTTCATTCACTGCTAAGAATATGATTGACTTGTATATATTGACTTTATATTCTGAAATTTTGCTGAATTCACTTATTCTAGAAGGTTTTTGTTAGATTCTTTGGCTTTTTTACATAGACAATTATGTTATCTGCAATAATAGTTTTATTTTCCTTTTTAATCTTCATGACTTTTTCTTATTTTTCATTGCCTGATTGCACTATGATGTTGAATAGGATAGTGAATTTTCGTAGTCAATCTGAACACAAAAGAATTAAGACTAAAACAATATATAACCCTCAAAATTCACATCAGGAAAGTAAGAAGGACTTCTCATTTCATCAGAGAAATTTTTACCTGCACCGCCACGGTGCTAAGTGTTATAAGGTCAGGATAAATCAGGCTGGGACCACACCATCTAGCACTCTGTACCTGGAGAAAACCTACTCAGATATGTACCATGGTTACAAAAGTCAGAAAGAGGGTGACAGACTGGTCAGAGGTAAGAGAAACAACACGAGGGACTCTAGAGGCAGAACAGGTAAGGCCATCTGTCATCACGGTCTGACCTGGCGGTGGCTCTGGAGAATTCGAGGTGCAGGTGAGGGCTGGTGTAGACGGAGCTCTTTGGGATTTGCTAACTGACTGGTTATGGAGGTTTGAGCCATGTCATTTTTGCAGGGAGTTGGGGGTCCCCGGATTGTCATTCTGATGTTGAGGAATGCACTGAAGATTTGGGGTGACCATGTCAGTTTGAAGTGCTAGACTGACAGGAACCAGACTAAGGCCAAACCTGAACATGGAAAGAAAATGTGGCCCTGAGTCCCAGGCTCTGCTCGTACCTGCAGAACAGCTAACTGGATGGCTGTGCGTGGGGGACAGGAGGCCTCCTGCTGAGCAGCTCCCTAGCTCTGGCCTCTTGTGAAGTTAGAAGAGGGAACCCTCGCGCCTGGCCTGTGTTGTGGAGAAATGAGTGAAAGGCTGGAATGTGTAGCGTGTCCTTCCACTCAAGGAGTGGACAGAACTCATGTTGCAAAGGGGGTGCATGCAGGCAGAGAGAGGAGCTGCGCGCAGCTACAGGGGCAGGGGCTGGATTCAGACCTTGCTTGCAGAACCCAGCCAGCCCTGGACAGCAGTCCCTGGACTGCTCGAAGGCTTCACTCTCATGATGGAAGTGCCTCATCCGATGAGGAAGATGCTATTATTATCCTCAGGGAGTAGATGGGACACAGCAGGATCCATACGTTTTGTGTCCCAAGGTTTCGCTGAGAGGGAGGGAGGAGGCATGTCTACCCTTGACCTCACTCAGCTGCCCAGCATTGTCCAGTTAGCAGGGAGCTGTGGGGGCCAGCGGGTCTGGAGGGAGCAGTGGGCCCAGCCACTGGGGACCCCACCACAAGCAGGGCTGAAAGCCTGCTTCTCTGAGCTGGTGTGGGAACAAGCATGCACTGGAGGCAGCCTCCACCCTGCGGAGCCACACAGCAGGGTCACACGCACCGTGGGATGTGACAGCACATGTAAAAGATACAGGCACACACAGGAACCCAACGCTCATTTCTGCTCACCTGTCAAGGGAAGTGAAAGGCAAATTTGTGCATGTGTTCTAGCTAAAAGCATTTACCTTTGATTAAGCGCATATTTAAATATCCTCCTCCCCCAGGCAGCAGCAGGAGGCAAGCCTGAGAGGCCTACATGGAGCAGGAATCCCACTCAGGACTTCTCTGTGTCACGGCCTTAAAGAGCTGTGCAGTCCGTTATGGTGGAAGCCAGTCCTGGCTCTCGGTCCAAACAGACCCCTGAGAAGGCCTCACCTGCACCATTCTCTCTTTTTAGCTTTGAAAACCGCAAGCATGTGCATGGTATTTCCCTGGAATAGTGTGGTCCTAGAGGACTCTGGCAGGTGGGAAAGCATGTCCGGTCCCTTTGGGCCTCTTTCTTCATCCTCCCACCGCACCCCAACCGCATCTCAGGTGCGGACTGTTTTCTCCTCCTTCTCAGCGTTCAACATGAAACACGCCTGTGAGCGCCTGTGTGATTCTTTCCCACCCTGTCCCCCTCCTCCATGCCAGCCACCTGCAGTTCAGCTCAGGCATACCCACAGCATACGGGCCCGGTGTGCAAGGCTGCGCCCACTTCAGAGGCACACCATAGCTGCACGTTGCCAGGGTGCTGCAACTCGTGTCAGCTTGGTTACGAGCCAGAGGCTCCCACGAGCCCCTTCTCTTGTTCCATCTTTTGCTAGAGCAGCTCACAGAACCCAGGAAGGCTCCTTGCTTGCATTTACCTGTTTATTCGAAAAGGGTACAACCCAGCAGCAGCAGGTGGAAGAGAGGAGCCAGCACAGGGGCGAGCACCCCTGCGGACGCAGCCTCCACTGCTCAGCATCCCGGGG
This sequence comes from Aplodontia rufa, assembly GCA_004027875.1. Lineage (NCBI taxonomy): Eukaryota > Metazoa > Chordata > Mammalia > Rodentia > Aplodontiidae > Aplodontia > Aplodontia rufa. Next base: position 16,043 of record PVKS010029624.1, on the reverse strand, counting down.
CTCTCTGAACTCTGTCCTTCAGGGGCCTGAAAGTTCCAGCCCTCTAGAGGCTGGTGGCTCTGAAAAGAGCCCCTGTTCAGAGGCTATCCAGGATCCCCTGGCCACCAGCCATCTTATTATCATGCAAAAGGACACCTAGGACTTGCAAGGGTCCACAGAACTCCAGGCCAGGAAAGCAGGAAGGGCACAGACCAAATAGACACTTCTTGCTCTGTAAGCCACCTCCTTCTATCCCGGCATCGGCGGCTTCATGGCTTTGTTCTTTGATTACTCCTCCACCTCCCTCCCAACTGAGGTAAGAAAAAGCTCTGGACCTTTTTCCTGGAGAGGTGTGAATGGCTGTCTGGCCTCTCAAGGTGACAGCAGAGGCCATGGGACCAACACAGCACATCTCTGAGACAGCAAACCTGCTTGGCCATTCAGGAAGAGAACATTATTTTATATTAAAACGAATCTAAGCTGAGGTGGAAGATAACACACCTAGACGATGGGTCGTGGAAGAAGGGTCGAGTGAGGCAGACCCCCTCTTGCTCAGCCCTGGAGCCCTGGGGTTGGTGGAGCACTCTGTCCTCAGGAGGCAGGCGGGCGAGGGCCTGAGGGGAGGCTTGAAGGCCTGGAGGCCAGGGATTCACATCCAAGTAGACATAACAGAAGCAGGAGGCCTGAATTTGGGGGAAAATCTACCAAAGCCCTGAGAAATGTTTAAGTTACTAAAATTAAACAGGTAAGAAGGGATAGTGAGCTTCGCCATTATTCCTACATCGTACATATTTTATAGCAGTAATGGGGTCTTGCACATGTAATTTTGCTCTTCAAAAACTTTTCAGGATTGTCTTCCCACCAAGCTTGGAAAGAGATGCTTGTAAAGACACATTGCGTTGTGGCAGATGGAAACACCTACCAAGCAGTGTTTTAACGTTTTTATCTGGATACGAGATTCTTGATGCGTGACTCCCTCCGGCAGTCCCAGCATAGCCTACCAACTCCTTCCTGGAAAAAGGGCTGTTAAATATGTTATTACATATTTTAATACTCGGGATTCCAATTAAACTGGAAAACTCTTCAAATATTTAAAAACTATTGGTGACCTAGTAATGCACTTCCTTATTGAGGTAGGAAATAGAAAGTTCTAGGGGTGGGTTGGACATGGTCTCCAAGTGGCTGTGAGGACAAGCAGTGTGAGTGACTCTGGGACCTCCAAAGTGACAGTGAGGACATAGATAATCCCCGCAAGTTCTACTGGTGCTGCGGTAAATACTTCTGTGGTCTCTCACCTGTGTTCATAATTGAAGGAGATGTTAACTTTTAGTTCAAAGTTAGTGACACATCAAGATGTATTTACTCCCGTACAAGTTCATGAACCCCTAAAATATGTGCCCTTGAGACAGAGGCTCCACATTCTTCTGATTAAAGACTGAGCTAACAGATTTCCTCGCATGACATCCAGGGTGCTTGTCATGGTACCTGACAGCAGGTGGGCAGGTGGTGAAAAGAATTCACCAAGAAAGGAAAGCCATTAGAGAGTTTACTAGAGGAAGATGCACTGCATCCTCGTAGGGAGCGCAGGACAAAGACACTAGCCCACCTACTCAGAGGGGTCTGGGCTCAGGTGCGCTTCTGAGTGCTTGGTTCACCTTTGACGGACTTTTCGCTAAGAGCGGTTTATGCTGAGCAAGGGTTGATTGACAGCTTCCTGTGCCTTGCCCATAGAGACTAATGTGTACAGGCCAAATGCTCAGCTTCAGGGGTTTTTTTGTTATTATTAGTTGAATATGGACTTACAATTGAGGGGGAATCATTATCAGACAATCAAGAACAAATATATATATTCACATAGCTAGCCAAGGCTGATGCCATTCCATGGATTCCCCATGGTTCTATATTTCCCCCAAAAGAACCCTTGTGTTAAATGGACTTCTCGTGGAAGTCGGAGATCTCCTTCTGAGTTGATTCCCCATACTCCCTCCCTCCAGTCTCCTAGATGTCCTTCTTAAGCCCTCCCCCTCCTTGCCCCCCTCCCTACATCTCCAAGTATCCTAGGCAGAGATCCCCCTGTTTGAGTAAAACTTCGTACATTTTGAGGTTATTATTAGCTTAGCCATCTATCATACTGTTTCCAGTTGTATTCTAGCTTCCACAAATGAGAGAAACCATTCAGCCCTTGAGTCTCTGAGATTGGGATACTTCACTTAGCATAATTTTTTCCATCTTCATCCATTTGGCTTCAAAAGCCATAATGTTGTCTTCTCTAATAGCTGAGTAGAATTCCATTGTACGTATGTACCACAGTTTTTGAATCCACTTGTGGAATGAGGGCACCTGGGTTGGTTCCATGGTCTGCTATAGTAGATTGAGCTGCTGTAAACCTTAATGAAGCCGTGTCTCTATAGTATGCCGATTCTAACTCTTGTCACCCCAGGTTTTGAGTGAGATTCACGTAGTACGTATGGGTCTTACGTAGGGGATTCTCCCTGCTAGGTTACTGTAGGTCAGGCTTGGGGGTCTCCGTGCATACTCTTTGGAATGGATGGGCAATCTTTGAACAGCAAGGTCTTGCTGTTTACACTGGGAAGTTAGTTTCTCTGATAACAGCATCGGGATGAACCAGAGGTCCTGCAGCTCACGTCAGCTCTGCTGACCGAGGTGGGATGGGACCTGGGCGAGGGCCTCCAGTCCTGCTCAGTGCTGTGCTTTCTGAGTGGTAATTAGGTCTGAGTGGGCATTTCCCAAGCCCCACTTCCAGACATGCAAGTCTGAGTGGTGATTTATGCTGCTTCTCCAGCCTCCCCTCCTGGCGATCACCGAAGCATGGCTCTAAATTCCCCAGAGTCCTGCTATTTCTTGAAATTGCCTTTACCAAAAAAGTGCCACCCCCATTTTAAAAATGTGCGTATGGTCAACATATTAATTGAACAAGGTCCTGGGGTCAACAGTGAAATTTCCGCAGCCGAGTGTATGGTGCTTCGGTCACGCCCACCCTCCCGTCTACCGCTTTCCCCTCCCCTGGTCCCCTTGTCTTCCCCTAATAGTTCCTCGCTTACTTTCAGGTCACCATTTTTTTTTTAAGTTTCCACATGAGAGAGATGATGTGTGCCGCTGGTCTTTCGTTGCCTGGCTTATTTTGCATCACATAATGCTCTTTACATCCTTCCATTTTCCTGTAAATGACGTACTTTGTCCTTCTTTATGGCTGGATAATACGCCACTGTGTACACCACATTTCCGTCACTCGTCCTCTACAGGTGGCCCCCAGGCTCAAGCCATTCCTTGGCTATTGTGAACACCCGCACACAGGTGTCTCTTTGGCTCGCTGACTTTGCTTCCCTTTGACACATACCCCAGAGAGGCAAAGCCAGACCCCGTGGTGGCTCTCTTTTTATTTTTTGGTGAGGCTGCGCCCTGTTTTCCATGGTGACTGCACTAATCAACAATCCCACCAGCGCGTATAAGGCTTCCTTTTCTCCACATCCTCATCTGTCATTTTTTTTTTAGTAATGGCCGTTCTGACTGTGTTGATGTGGAATCTCAATGGAGTTTGGATTTGCGGTTCCCTAACGTCTAAAGATATTGAGCCTTTTTAAGATATTTGTTGGCCATTTGCATTTCTTCTGAGCAGTGTTTGTGTTGTGGTTTGGATGAAAGCTGAGGTGAAATGCCTGGGTTATAGGAGCCTTAGCCAATCAGTGAGTTAATCGCATTAACTGGCAGCTGCAGGCAGGTGGGTGGCTGGAGGAGGTGGGTCTTCGGGGTGTGACTTGGGGTATATTTTGCATCTGGAGTGGGGTCCCTCTCTCTGCTCAGCCTCACCTCAAGCCCTGAGGAATGGAGCCGGCTGACTGTGGATTAAGACCTCCGAAACCCTGAGCCCCCAAAATCAACTTTTCCACTCTAAAATTGTTCTTGCCAGGTTTTTCAGCCACAGCAGTGAAAAAAAAGCTGATTAAAACAGATACCGAGAAGTGAGGTCGTTGCTGTGACTAGCTGACCATGTGGTTTAGAAGCTTCTGGAGCTTTTTGAAGTTTGTGAGAGGAATTTTGAGATGTTCAGCAGTGCGAGTAAGCAGAGTTTAGCAGGGGACTCTGCTGGGAGCTCCAAAGGCCAGATTGCCCATGGGACTGTGGACAGAGAAGACGGGGCCCGTGAGATTTCGGAGGAGGACTCTGTTGGGAAGTGGACTAAAGGGTATTCGTGTTGTGTTTTGGCTAGGAAGTTGTGTGCACTTTGCCTTGTTCTGAGACTTTCCATGAGGCTGATTTTAAAGGTAATGGACTTCTTAATCTGGCAGAAGAAATTTCTAGGCAGCCTCGTATTCAGGCAGTGGCTGAATACTTGTGCTGGTGGCCTTTAGCCAAGTTTATTGAGATAATGAGGAGCAGAAAGATTTGAAAAACTTGGATTTGAAAGATGTGAGTAAAACCGGGGATAAGGAAGTTGCTGCTGTTAAAGACATCACAGCAACTAAAATGCAAAAGACTTTTCCCAGAGGCAAAAAGAAAGATGGCTTGAGGACTTCTCAGGAATTGTCAAGACCACGTCCATCTCAGGCTCGAGGGAGTAAAATTCCTTTGAGAAGAGACCAGTGGGGCACCCTGCTTGCACAGGGGCCTAAGGAGGTTTTTCGATGTGCTCAGCCACCCAGACACTCGGAGGCTACGGCCAGGGTCCCTGGAGGCTTGGCTGATGCTCGAGGTGGCAGCAGACCTCGGCATCAGTCACATGGTGGTGGTTCTGCAGGATGGCAGGGTGCTGGAGTTAGGGAGTCTTGGAGGCTTCCAATAAGGTTTCAAAGGAAGACCTGCAAGGCCACATCCCTGGGTGGGAGTCCCTGTGGGTGGCTCCTGATAAGCCGATGCCTAGAGATATAAGGAGGCTGAAACTGCAGCGGAGACCCCTAGCCTAAGCAGTGCCAGTACCGTGGAGCCTCTGCCAAGGACAACTGCAGGAATCGAGCACAGAAAAGCCAACAGAGAGGCCATATGGACTGCAGCCAGCAGGGCCATCGGGGTGGTGCCGAACAAGGCTTTTGCAGAGAACATCACGATGCCACGTGCCCCAGATGCTGGACAAGACCTGCAGGACTCGTTTGCCAGCTGGATTTTGTGCTTGCTTCAGCCCCATCCCTTCTTGCTGGGCCCCTATCCTTCTAAACACAAGTGTGTACTTAGTGCGTTTGCATGTTGGATACATGTAACTTGATACTTTACAGGGGATCGTTCTGAGAGTTTGCCCGGAGTTTCAAAGGAGACTTCGGAGTTGAACCTTTGAGCAATCTTGGAACTGTTGAGACTATGGGAACTCTTGGAAACGGACAAAGTGTGGTTTGCATTGTAAGACGACAAGAGCTTTTGGGAGTCAGGGGCGGAATGTATGGTTTGGAGGAATGGTGTCACCCCAAAGCTCAGTGTGTGAGAAATGGGAAGGCCGAGGTGAAGTGGCTGGGTTATAGAAGCCTTAACCCAATCAGTGAGTTCATTCCCTAATAGGGATTAGCTGTGGCTGGAGGAGGTGGGCCATTATGGGCGTGACTTTGGGGTCCCTCTCTCTGCTCCCTGGAGCCATGCCATCTGCCAGGATGCTCAGCCTCACCTCAAGCCCTGAGGAACAGAGCCTGCTGTCTATTGACCAAGACCTCTGAAGCTGTGAGCCCCAAAATAAACATTTCCTCCTAAAATTGTTTTTATCAGGTCCCTTAGTCACAACAGCAAAATAAAAAAGCTGGCTGAAGCAATTTGTTCAGATAACTTGCCCAGTTTTCATGGATTGCTTGTTCTTTCGATATTAAACTTCTTTAATTCTTTACGTATTCTGGATACTACTCCTCTGTCAGAGGAAGAACTGGGAAGCCGTGTTCCCATTCTGCAGACCTCCTCTTCGCTCTGTTGATGGCTTCCTTTGTGACACTTTTTTCCTAATTTGATGTGATCCGGTGTGACAATTCTTTCCTTTGTCTTCTGTGCAACTGGAGTTGCTGTTTTCTTCAACGTCGCTTTGGACACCGGTGTTGAGACTCAGGTGGCTGTAGACGCGTGGACTTGTTTCTGGCTCCTCTGTTCTGATCGTGGGGCTGCATGTCTGTTTTAAAGCCCACACAGTGATGTTTCCCTGCTCTGTCGTGTGTTCTGAAATCTGGTACCAGCGTTGTTCCTTTTCCTCAAGATCTCTTTGTCTGTTTGGGGTCTTGTGCGCTTCCATATGAATCTTAGGGTTTCTTTTCTGGTTCTAGGAAGGAGGTCATTGGTTGAGTCTGTAGATTGCTTTGGGTCGTTTGGCCGTCTTACCGACCTGAATCCTCCCCGTCCATGACCGTGGAGGTCTTTCCCCTTCCAGCGTCTTCTTCCACGGCAGTGCTCGTCAACCTTCTTAGTTAGGTTTATCCCTAGGTATGTTTCCTTGGGGCTATTGTGAATGAGATTGCTTTCCTGATTCCTTTCCCAGTGAGTTCATTATTGATATATAGAAAGCTATCGATTTCTGTATTTTGGTTTTGTATCCTGTTACTTTACTGAGTTTGTTTACCAGTTCTAAAAGACTTGGTGGAATCTTTGGGGCTTTCTAAGTCTAGAATCTATGTACAAACAGAATAATTTTCTTTCTTTCTTACCTACTTTTATCCCTTTTAGTTCTTCCTCTTGCCTAATTGCTCTGGCTAAAATTTCTAGTACCGTATTGAATAAGAGTGTTAAGAGTGGGCACCCTCGTCTGGTTCCAGGTTTGGAGAAAATGCTCTCGTTTTTCCCCATCGCTCTGACGTTGGGGGCAGGTTTGTCATCCGTAGCCTTTGCTCTGTTAAGGTGTGGTCTTTCTACCCGTTATTTACTCAGCGCCTCCCCAGGCTCCCAGTTTCCTAAGGACTGCAGAATAACTTACAAGTCACATTGTGATAGACTCAGGATGCCACAGTGTCTGCGCACAACCCGCCTGGCCTGGAGTCCCACTGGGAGGGTCAGCAGATCTAGGAAGTGGGTCCTTCAAGGTGCAGAGGCAGCCCCCATCAGATTCAGTCCAGTACCCACCAGATTCAGGGTTTGAGGTAGCACTTTTCCTAAGAAATGAGAGAGGCAGAGCCACTGCCTTTATTGAGCATAGAAATGTGGTAGGACAGTGCTGTGTCTGTATTTTCTCAGTTAATCCTCAAAACAACAAGTAGTGGGCTCTTAAAGTCTCCACACATGAATGCGGAGTAAAGGCTGTGGCACCTGGTCAAGGTCACACAAAGCTGAGCCGCCACGCCTGCACCTCCCCGTCCTCGGCTTCCCACCGAGGATGTTCCCAGCACAACTACGGAGCATGCAGCGGAGCCGCTGGGCATGGAGGGTGTTTCCCCACCCCAGCCTGCAGGCCGCCACCCTAACAGCCCACTCCACGTGGAGACCAGCTCCTTCTACACGGCTCCTACTTGGGCTCCTTCTGTCACCTCCCACGCCGTCACCTCTCCTCCTCAGTTTCCCTTCCAGCGCACCTTCCTGCCCAGTGACGGCACAGCTGGAGCCCAAGGCCAGTCCTGGGTCTCCTGGCAGCTGACCTGCCCACGGCACCCATCACCCTCCACTCCCAGAAGCCCCTCTCCCACTCTGTACCCCGGGCAGCTAACTGGGGTGCCTCAGTGACTTCAAGCCATTCTGTTTCCCCAATAGCTCTACCTCAGCAAAAAGCACCCCTCATTCCGCCACCCTGATGTGGCCCTTGCTCCTTCTCAACCTTATCTTCAAGCAAACACTGAGTCCTACAGATTTTACCCACAAGAGCACCCAGAATCCTCCCTACTGTCCCCCTGAGTCTGGTTTCAGGGTACCCTGGTTTCTCGTGGATTTACCTAAGCTGGTTCCTCCCCTTGCCTCCCCAGCCCACTCCCAGGCACTCTGCGGTAGCTCTCCTTGACTCCACCCTGGGAGGCCTGGGTCTGCCTCCCCTGCCCTTTGCTTCCTGTTCCTCACTGCCCTGAAGTTCTCCGAGCTCTTCCAGGACCGTGCTTCTCCAGGAGCCTTCCCCCCTGTCTCCACTGGTCACCCCCTGCTCCTGCTCTGAATCGCAGTTTAAATGTCCCTTCCCTAGAAAAGCTTTTCCTGACACTCAGAGTAGGTCAGGTCAGCTCCGTCCACCACAACTCAGTCCCACATCGAGATCAGACCATCCTCCTATTTACTGTTAAAATTGTTAAAAAGTTTAACGGAGCTGAGCAAAGAAGTCCCAGAGAACCTTCGAAACCCGAGGAGCTTCAGGCAGCTACGCTCTGCCGCACGTACGGGCAGGCGGTGTTTGTGGATGGGGACAGGAATGAGGCACAGACACAGTCTGCCAGGCACTGAGGTCATGCTGTCCTGGGCTGAACGGGGTCCCAGCAGCAGCAGCCTGAGTTGCGGAAGCTGCACTGCTGGGACTGCAGAAGCAGGCTCTGAAGCTAGGATCAAAGCTCAGAGGCAGCCCCAGGCCAAGGTCAGCTTGATTTAACACGGACAACGGACAAGGGATTCATATTGAATCGCTTCCTCCCCTCCGGTGATGGAAGGACCTGCTGCTGGCTGCTCTGACAGCCTGGCGCGAGTCTCAGCACGTTGATGAAATTCAATACGTCTCCATGAACCAATTAGTTCTAGGAAAGTGTCTTTTTCCACATTTCTCCAGGCTTCTTTAGAATGACACATGTCAATGGGTGGTTTGGGATGTCCCAAAGAAAAACAGTAGAATCTAAATAGAATTTACAACTCAGTGTCTTAGATCTTTGAATCAAAGAATCTGAAGACTCCTACTCTACATTTTTTAAGAAAGAATGAGAAAAGCAACTATATTTAGTTTTTCATCTCCAACACTTACTTGTGTATGTGGTGCTGGGGTTGGAACCCGGGTCCTTGCGCATCCAGGCTCCAACCCCTGAGCCACCGCTCCAGCCCCCTCCAACTCTACTTTGTTGCTAAAGATAGACATGAAACAAGTTTCCTGTGTGACTCATGGATGTCTGCATCAAAGTGCATGGCCAAAGCCTCCAAATGAGTCATCACTCACTCACCAGCAGTGACGAGCAGCTGTCACTCCATGTAATTAAATGTTACCACATTTGCAGTCACCTCCATGGTGTTGGCACGTAAATCTCCATGCAACCATCAAAGCCAGCTGACTGACAAATGAACATGCTTTGGGTTCTGGGTTTTTCAAGAAAGGTTAAATGTCATTTACTAAAAACAAGCAAACACAAAAGCCCAGATTTGAGTTGGCATGATGCCAGTGGAGCGAGGTCCGCGGGATCATCCAGATGCTTCCATAAGAATGCAAGGGCTAGTGACGTAACGATCACAGCCACTGCACCAGGTTGGACCTGGTTTGTTCCTGCCAGAGCCCCTCGCGTGTGGCCCCACCCCTGCCCCATCACTTGTCCCGTGCCAGGTGCCACCTCTGGGTCAAACACAAGTCACACATTTTATCCAGTGCATTCTCGCTTCCCAGCAGTGTGAAATCATGAACGATGTCTAGATGCACACATCCTCACACACATCCAGAAGCAATCTGCTCTTAGCCTCCTCGATTTGTGAAAGAGCCGCGAGCTGGAGAGTGATGTTGGTGGTGTGCGGAGTGACGCTTGAACTAACCGTTGCCCTAGAATTAGCTCACTCATTCTCACGGGGAGGGCAGCCTTCCTCCCGGAAGAGGAGAAGCACAACCTGCCGGTCGTCCTGAAGCTCCACACAGCGCTCAAAGCTTTAGGAGTTAGAATTTCCAAAATTGGGGACTGGAGCAGTGGCTCAGCGGTTATGGAGCTTGCTGGGATGCGCAGGGGCGCAGGTTCAAACCCAGCACCCCGTACACAATGAAGTGTTGGAGAAACAAAGGCTAAATGAAAAGATAAATAAAAGCTGATTCCCTCTTTCTCTCTCTTCCTCTCTCCCTTTAAAATAAAGAATTTCCATAGAACAAAAATGCAATATGTTAATATTTATGAGATGCAGTTGCAAGATGCTGCTTAAGATATTTGAACGAGCTGTGCTGCGTGCCTTTACAAAAACGTAAATGTTTAATCCCATTGTCAAATATTTTGAAGGATAACAAGGGATGATAGGAAGGGAGAGGGGGAAGTGTTGGAACTGAGATAAAGCAAGGCACATTCCAAGCATTTATAAGTATGTCACTGTATATACTATAGCCATATATGTGTATGTGTATATATATATATATATATATATATATGTTCTTCCTAGGTATAAGAACTATGTCACTATACTTGGGTTTCTTAGGAAAAATATAGGTCCCAGAAGAAAGGCAAGGGATCTGGGGATGGGAGGAGGGAGGAAGAGGGGTACAGTGGGAGGGAATATTAAACAAATTGTATTGCTGAATTGTGTGCATCTGTGAATACCGGACAGCTAATGCAATCATGTAAAACTACAATGCACTAACAAAAAATAAATTTAAAAAGAATTTTAAAAAAGAATTTCCAAGATTTGACTGACAAAGCCAGTGCCCCACACCCCCATATTCATGTCATTCATTTCTAAAATTAGCCCCAGAGCGTTTCAGGTTCAGCTGGGAAAGGGCAGCTTTTATTTTTGAGTTGAACAGAGCAGGTACTAAAAATGAACACATCCAACGCAGATGGAAAGGGGGACCTGTGCAGCGAAACTGATTTGAATTCAGTGGGAGAGGAGTTTGATCCCACTGGAAGTGTGACGTGCTTGCAGGGTTTTAGGTGACCACATGTGCAAATGCCAGGGGATACTAAGAAGTCAAATGAGATTATATAAACTTTTGCTGCACAATGTCACATAAGACAAGCTGTATTTGTGAAGATTCCGTGTAGGTGAGATGAAGGTTTGTAAACATGGTCATTATTTGATGTTTTAGCCTCAGAAACAAGCTGCCAAAAGGTACACTTTGTTCCATTAGGTCACATGCATGTTGCATTGGGGCTTCCGTCATCCAGCAGAGCTTAAAGAGAGGAGGGCAGCTGGACAGTTGGCCCATCGCTACTGAATGTACCATAGCCGCGGATGGGGCAGGAAGACGCAGATGCGTCATCTGGGGCAGTGGGCGCAGTGTCAGGATTCCACGCTGTGAATGGGAGGAGATTCCTCCTGCCCTCTCCCTCTGCAGAGCGAGTGGCGTGGTGAGTTGAGAGAGCTTCCATGGCCCAGGATGGAGCAAGAGCTGGGAGCTGAAAGACCCAGACATCCCCAGCATGGAAAATGCCTCTCACTTTAAAAAGGAGCGCACGACTCCTGACCATTCTCTCTAGAGAAGGAAGGTACTTAGAGGAGAGAGACGGGAATGAAGAATTGAAGGGATAAAAGCACCAAGGCACAAGGAGGGACCTGGAGCCCCAGCATCGGTATTTGTAATCGAGCCCTCCTCGCATTTCAAATTTCGGTTCCAGAAAGCTGCCTGCCTGTTTAAACAGCAGCAAGAGAATGGGCCGCGCTCATCTAGCTCTTCCTGCCTGCAGTTTCTCGTGTGCAGTCTCAGCCCACAGCTGAGCGATCGCTATTGTCTGAAGTTGCTGTCAGAGAAAACCCTGGGTGCTGAGCTGTTCCTAGGAACCCCCTGACACAAGCTGGCCTTTCTTTAGTCTGTTAGGGACATGTCTCGACTCCAATGCCTTGGCTTTAGAACCGCCTCTCTCTCTAGCTGTCTGAACCTGCGCTCCTCCCTGTTGTTCTCAGAATCAGTGAGTTATTAAAATGACGAGAAACCCTCATTAGGTCCTTTTTCCCAGCAAACAGGCATGGAGCTATGCCAATCCAAGCTTGTGTGCCCCTGCCTGCCGCCATGCTCCCAAAGGTGACCCCGCAGGACACACCCCAGTGCCATCCCTGCGGGACCTGGGCTTCCTGAGGGCACCATGTCACACTTGGCTCCTCGCTGTAAGACCTCCCGATCCGTCCGCGTGGAACCTCTGCAGCTGGAAGGCTGTCGCTCACTTACGTTTCACCTTGCATTGTTTTTTATTGAGTCTTTTTTGTCCTCCCCACTATAGAGCTTTGGCTCTAGATTCCTGTCTTTATCTAAAATCAGTAGACTTTTAGACTTCAAAGAAAGGTCTTCCGTTTGCACCCCCATGGATTTCTGAGAATCTGCAGAAAGCAGCGCCTTCCCTCCCGCTCAGCAGCTTGGACACCCTCCCAGGGGCCACACGCCTTCTTCCGGATGGAAACACCCAGTTAGCTTGAGGAAATCGAGCACCACCTCTGTTGCAGGGCCACAGAGTCGCAGGTGTCACTCCACGTGTTAGCGCGGGCAGGGCGCCCTGCCCCTCAGCAGCAATGCTGTGCCCAGTGTTGCCGCTGAAGACACAGGACCCCAGCAAGGCAGCCACCTCCCCAAGGTCACCAGCCCATCAGAGGGTTGAAACCCCAGGTCTTCCGAACCTTTGCACTGGGTGCACTTTTGATTGTACTATTAATTTGCAGGGCTGGCTTTGATGGCAGCTTGTGGACAGGTGTCGTAAGCGGGAGAAAGAGCTACGGTGAGGGGTCCGTGGGCCGGGCAGCCTGTGGTGCGGGGGAGTAGAAGCACATCCCTGTGAGAGCCACAGTCACTGCACTCAGCTCACGAGGGTCGCAGCCTTGCCTCTGGTCCCAGGAGGCACCTTCTCCCTCTGCTTCCTTCTGCCATGTTCAGCAGAAGACAGAAAAAGGGCCGAGCCTGGATTTCCACAGGTGGACAGGCAAGTGGATGCAGGCATTCTTGACCTACTTAGAAAGCAAAAATATATTTCTTTTCCCGGACGAACTTTTGGGGATGAAAACAAAACTGTGGAGGAAGAAAAGGAGAAGTGTTTTGAAAACACTATTGGAAATTCCTGTAGTCATTTTATGTCACCTTATATTTAAAAAACAGAAGAAGGATAGAAACCTGGACAAGAGCTGCATGGGTCTTCTCTGGAAATGGTGCTCTGCTTGGGAAGTCACTTTGTGAGTTGTGGGCCTCTGCTAAGGGTCTCCGTGAGGGTGCCAAAAGGGTGGTGACGTTTCCTGCCCTGGAAGAACACACATTCTAGAAGGGGAGAAAAAGACAGTGAATGTGTGAACAAGTTAGTATAAAGAGGTCTTGGCGCTGGAGTCCTAGGGGACATTCTGTCCTTGAGCTGAGCTTGGGAAGAATTGGAAAGAGAGAAGCCTCCTCAGGCCCCAGAGGCTCTGCCTCTCCCTCACGCTGCTCACGGAGGATGCTTCGTGTTAGACTGCAGTTTCCCCCAGGAAGTGATGACCAAGTGTTGCTTTCTTTTTTGTTCTAGGAATCTTGGAAAATCAGGACTCAGAGTTTCTTGCTTGGGTCTTGGTAAGTACTGGGGAGCCTTGCTGGGTTGCTGGAAGATGGGAGGCTGGGGAGTGGTCAGGGACGATCGTGGCTCAGGTGGGTCCAGGAGCAGGTGAGAGGGAAGCTTCCTGGCCAGGCCTGCCAGCCTCCCCTCGAGCCTTCCCCTGCCCAACAGGACCCTCGCCCTCTGTAGGCCTGAGGAGCAAGTGTACTCAGGGTGCCTGATGGGGCCGGTCAGGCAGAAAGCAGCCTTGGAGAGGGCCGTGTACCTCGCCCTGCAGAGTGCAGGGCTCCTGGGAGTGCCTCTATGTGCCCCGGAAGTGTCTCCATCTTATTCTCCCCTTGCCTTGCATCCTCACTTAGTTTCCTAGATCATTATTTATATTTATTCTATAAGTGCTTGGGGAGGAGCAAAGTGAGATACACACATACACATGTACCCACTAACATAATCAATAAATAAAAGCTGGGGGGCAGAGCTCAGGGGTGCAGCTCTTGTCTGGCATGGGCAGGGCCCCAGGTTCCATCCCCAGCAAAAATAAAATAAAATAGTCATGACAGAAAATGTGAATATTGGAAATGGTGGCTGTGACAGTGTAGGGCGTCTCTGACATGGGGACACCTGAGCATGTCAAGACATTGCAAGGCATCTGAGCAAAGGTGGTCTGGACGTCAGGCACCAACGCCAAGGGGATTGCACCTAAGACCCGAGAGAGCCCGATAGGGCAGCTGGGGCTGCAGCGAGACGTGGCCAGGGCAGGGCTCTGCTCTGAGGAGACCTGGGTGTTCCGCTGGGCTCTGTGTGGACTGTGAGAGGAGGAGGAGTGGAAGGTGGCAGCAGGAAGGATGCAGTCCCTAGTGGATGAGATGCAGGAGAAGCAAGACTAGATCAATCTTGTGCATGTTAAATCCGAGGTGCCTATCAGACAGCCAAAGAAAGTTGTCAGCTACGTGAATGGACCTGTGAGTGTAGGTTCAGAAGAAAGTTCTGGATGTCACTGATGTGTAGGTGGCCTTCTAGTCGTGATTCCCTGAGACGAGAGCTCTAAGGGACCGAGAAAGGTGATCTGAGACCCACAATTCCAACTTCACACACAGGGAAATGAGGTGGAGCCCACACAGGCAGCTGAAACCAGCGCTGGGTGGGAGAATCTGGAGGGAAGGAAGCCCGGGGCCCAGAGGAGGGCGGAACGGCAGGTGCAGTCAAGTGCTGCTCCTAGAGCCAGCCAGGCTGGGCCCAAGGACGAGCTGTCAGGGCTAGTGACAGGGGGGCCACTCATGGCTTTGGAGAGACCAGATGTTTGGAGGAGTCGTGGCTGAAGCTGCGAATGGGTAAAGAAGGCAGAGATCAGGGACTCACAGGCCGCTGGGGAGGACGGGCCAGGGTGCTGAGGTACCCTGCTAGGACCATTCCCCTTGCCACCACGCTCAGTGGAGACCAGAAGCAAATTATCGGGTTCAGTGAGGAAAGGAGGCCCTGGAAGTGGGAGGAGAGGAGGAGGAGGACGGCTGAAGGGAGAACGAGCGAGGAGCACATCATGGCGGCCAAATGGCACAGAGGGGGACATGGATGAGGGGACGAGAGACCCCCTCGTGGTTGTGGGTTTTCTCAGCCACCAGCAGCCTGCAGGTCCAGGTGGATTGTTGTAAGATATGAAGGAGAAGGGGAAGAGGCTCATGGAAGGCGGCCATGGCAATGGCAGACCTTGAGAACTCACGGCGTATGGAGGGGAATGAGGTTCGGGAGGGACCAGGATCACTGGGGCGGCAGCTTCGAGACAGCAAGGTGGAGAGGGGAATGGACAGAACCAAGGTCGGGCCGCTTCCACTACGGGTAGTGAGGCACCCGAGGGGAGGCCGGCGTGGGGCGGAAGACGAGAGCCGTGGTGGAGAGGAGGGCAGGCGACAGGAAGGTGCAGACGAGGGTCAGTGGGCAGCTCTAGAGACAATGAGAGGGGCTACACTTTTCCAAGAGAGAGGGGGTCCCCAGGGTGGGACATGCCGCCCTGCAGCATGGGGTCCCGAGGATGGGTCTGGGCTGGTGCGTGGGACATGGAAGGCTGCGACTTCTTCCCACTGGCATGACCAGGAGGTGACAGCCACCTTTGTTCACCAGGGCTCTGATCCTGTTCCTATGTAGTGGTGTTGGAAAGACCCTGTGTTGTTTGACAATGTGCTTTATGGTAAATAATTATTCAGTACTCATTACTGAAACGACCTAGAAATACGAATTAAAAAACAAATTATAAAGAAATTAAAACATAAATCAAGAAATAAAAATGTAAGTTAAGAAATTAATAAAATTCATCGAGCAATTTTCTTGGAGTTGGTAACTGGTGGGAAAGAGTTTCATCAAGAACTACATAGAAAACTCAACCCAAAGCGCTGGAAATCGATGCCCTGAGGGCTCTGAAGCATCTCAAGTAAACGAGTCCCAGAGGCCCAGGGCAGCTCGTCTTTCTGTTCAATGCCACCGTGTGAGCCGTGTGTCACTGCACTCTGAGACCCTCTTGGTTCAGCGGCAGCAATGCTGGTCCTGGTCCAAGCTTCAGGTTTCCCAAGCCCACCCGCTGCACTAAGAGGCTGCTAAGAACAGGAAAGACAGGCGACTTCCCTGAGCCACCCCCATAAGCCCAAGAAGACAAGATATTCAGCTTTAGAGCCTCTGTCAGGCTCTGCAGACCTCAGCTGCCAAATCCAGGTGGTGCCCGTTCACTGCGGAGGCCCAGGTTCATCTGGGGCTGAAAGGAAGCAGTAACACCTCCCTGTGGGGTGGGGACGCAGCTCAGCCATGGAGCCT
>PVKS010029623.1:0-25198 GCA_004027875.1 Aplodontia rufa | reverse complement strand
CAATATTATGGCTTTTGAAATCAAATGTATATATACATAGTTATCCAAGGCTAATGCCATGTCATGGATGCCCTGCTTGGGTTCCCCATGTTTCTATGTTTTCCCTAGAAGACCCCCTGAGTTAAGTGGATATCTCATGGAGGTCAAAGATCTCCTTCTGAGATGATTCCCCCATAGTCCCACCCTCCAGTCTCCTAGATATCCTTCCTAAGCCCTCCCTGCACCCTGTCCCCCACCCTATGCCTCCAGGTATCCTAGGCAATGATCCCCCTGTTTGTGTAAAGAGTCACACAATTTGAGGTTATTATTAGCTTAGCCATCTAACATATTGCTTCCCGATGTATTCTATCTTCCACAGATGAGAGAAACCATTCGGCCCTTGAGTCTCTGAGATTGGAATACTTTACTCAGCATAATTCTTTCCATCTCCATCCATTTGATTTCAAAAGCCATAATATTGTCTTCTCTAATGGCTGAGTAATATTCCATTGTATATAAGTACCAAAGTTTTTGAATCCACTCATCAAGTGAGGTGCATCTGGGTTGATTCCATAGTCTAGCTATAGTAAATTGAGCTGCTATAAACATTGATGAAGCCACATCACTATAATATGCTGATTCTAACTCTTTTGGGAAAATACCCAGGAGTGGGATAGCTGGGTCAGAAGGTGGTTCCAGCCCTATTTTTTTGAGGACTCTCCACACTGCTTTCCAGAGTGGCTGACCCAGTTTGCAGTCCCACCAGCAGTGTGACAGTGTTAACTTCCAGCTTCTTACATGCTGAGCCCGTAAACCAGAAGTTCTCTGCTGTGTCCAATGCCTGCCAGAGTGTCCAGCACATAATTAAGTTCAATGAGTTAGAACTGATGTGAAGTGACTTGAGCCACAAAGAACCTTTCCGCTAATACAAGTTGAGGTGAACGCTGGGCCGTGGAGGGTCTGTGCAGGATCGCCACAGGGGCTGGTCTCCACACACAGATGCACGTTGGGCCCTTCCCACACACTGCAGCTGGACGTGGAGGCCCGGACTTCGTGCTCTACCGGTTCCCACTCACAGCCTCACAGGCTGATGCGTTCCATCCCACCTTGTTCCAAACCAGGGCTGCCTCAAACACACATGCTTGCTTGGCTTGGTGAGAAACAAAATTGGTTTCTTAGCTTTCATTTTCTCCCTCTTTTCTTCCTTCCTACTAGAAACCTGATAATCCAATTGCAGGTTGGAGAAAACCAATGCCTGCAAACTGGTCTGAGCAACCACAGAAAATCTTGCAGCAACAGGATGAGTCATACACAGAAATGGAGTTCTTTGCTGGCATGGGTATAGAAAGAGCCAGATTTAGGTCATGCACTCACTTCTGGAAAGACAGCAAGTGTCACCACAAGGGAGGTTTTAGGATTTCCACTGCAGGGCCCTTACATGTCCCGCATTGTTCCTGGATCCCCATGCTCAGCCAGTACTCCTGCCAACACCTGGAGTAAACCACCCCCCCCAGGCCCTGCTCTGCTGTGCTGCTCATGAGCTGAGCAGCTGAGGGACCTCCCTGGCCTACTTTCCTTGTCTGGACATAGGAAATTTTACAAAAATTAAAATCTAAGTTTTTAAATTTGTGGGATGTTATGCAATTATCAGGCTTTCTGCCTTGTTTCTAGAGTCATGTGTGCGTGTGTACATGTTGTTGCTAAACACTCATATTTTTATCATTAGTTGGTGCCCTGGTGTTTAGCTAAACAAATAAAACCAAGACACACAAGAAGGATTTCCAAATACATAACTAGTACTATTGAAAGACTGAAGCCACTAAAATAAAATTTGAATGCCTTTCTTTGTCTGGGTCTCACTTTCTCCAGGCGTAAACAGGGGTTTGGATCATGGGATAATGGTGTTCTCTTCCAGTGCTAACAGCTCCTGGTTCTGTCCAGGAGCGAATTTCAGACCTTACCCAACCCAATTCCATGAAGACCATGCTCTGCAGGGAAGTGTGCCCAGTGTTCCCCAAGCTAAACTGCAGGAGTTGCTGGTCTTTACCGTAGAGATTCCTGGGCTTCCATGTGGAGGGTCAAATCTCCAGGGACAGGGCTTGAGAATTGGGAATTTTAAACAGTGCTTCAGATGTTCTCAATAGTCTGCCTGTTCCAGAAATGATGTTATAATTTAGAACCCCATAGCAAACATATTTCAGAGGACAGCCCCTCCCCATAAAAGTCACCATCGAAGATATCATAGAGTTGATTGAGCTGCTTTCCACGTCTCTCTCTTCCTAAGCTTCCTTCTGTTCAGACTTCCATTTTTCTTATTTCTCCTCATTATAAAAACATAAATGGGTGGGGTTGTCCTTGATAAAAATTACATGATCTGGAATATAGTCAAATGAGATTGTTCATGAATTTTGAAATTTGCCCTGATTTTAAAAGGCCTTAAATCACAACTCTGTGGTCTTACCCTCTTTGTAGCTAGCCTTCTTGGGGTCCTACCCTCCTTATTTCACAAGATGGGGAAAGCACTCATCATATTTAAAGCAATAAAGTCCAAACTTTCAGTATTTCCTCCATTTGTGTGTTAGGAAAGTCTAGTAGGCGACTCTGCGTAATGTTGTGTTTCCTGAGAAGTGTTTGCAATCTCATCTGTGCAGAGTTAGCAGGTCCACAGGTGGTGTGGAGGGAAGGGCAGCCTGTGTCATTTATTTACTATGTGACTCTGGGCCATTTACTTAAACTCCCTAAGTCTTGGTTTTATCCTGAGTAAAAATGAGGATTACTTTTGCTGAGAATCATTGCCTCATGTCTCAAGGATTATATGAGATAAAGATGTTTATTAGGTATGAACTACTTTAAAGAATTCATTTCACAGTAATTATTCACTTTTAAGAGTATATTAATTAGGAAATGTATTTATAACGTGTGGTTGACGTTACGGCATTAAGGATAAAGCTAGATTTTCTCTGAACTACTTCTTTTCTTACTCTTGAACCTCTACTGGGATTTAAATAAAATTGAACTTAATCTTGCAGTCCAGGGACCAAGATTAGAAAGAACGTGCTTAGAGCATTCCTCCTATTTTCTCTGGACAGGATCCAGAGGGCCTGCTAGGTCTGGGAAGATGGTCCTGTCACAATCCCTTCCAGTGGTACCCTCCACTAACAGGAGATGGGAAGGCCCTTCGCAGGGCTCCAAAGCCCCCGCCTTAGTTGCCAGCGCTCACCCGAGCACATCTTCTCCTCCCTGGTCCTGTCAGGGGTATAGCCAGCCCAAGGTTTAGGCCTCTGATTCTACGGAAAGTGCCAGCCTGTGGCCTCAGGCTACTTCAGAGCCTCCACAATCTTCTTCACCTCCTCCTACCCAGAGCACACAATTTCCAATCCTCCTCTTTTTGTCCATAATCCAACCCACTCCACTGTGTGACCCAGGACACTCTAAACTAAATTTCCAAGCACAGGTGTCCTGTGACTCCAGATCTCTTCCTATTCCAAATTTCAATATCAAAGCTCAGGACATACAGAGATTTGAATGAAAGTTTAGATATCTCTTGCATCCAAACTTGGCCTCCTCACTATTGAGAAGGTAGAAATCAGTTAGATCCAGTTAGAATAATATCCCTCACTGAAAACTCATGAACGGATTAGATGTGACAGGGAAGGTCGCCTGCGTTTATGGGTTTTGTACTCATCTTTGCCTCTCCACCATGAGCAGTGAGCACAGGGCATTGCAAAATAAATTCCTGAGTGCAGAAGGGAGGAAGCTCAAGCTCACACTTCTCCCCCACCTCTCACCTCCCCCCACTCCCCAACCTTTTCTTATGTGAGCAGTAAGCCTCTTTCAACTCCCTCATTTCTGCACTGTGTTGCTGTTCTGATTTCCATGTGGACCACATTGTGTCTTAAAGGACCCTGATAGAGCCGCGTGAATACATTAGCTATCTTGATAGAAACTCAGAGACTTAGAGGTGGAGGTCAGGGTGCACGGCTTCAGAGCCATTTCAGTGCACATCTGCATGAGAGTCACTGCTTTTATGGTCAAGTTTTCCTACTGTGGGTGCATACCAGGCTAAGGGCAGAGGGTATTTTGTTTGATTCAGAATCTGATGCATGTTGTTTAAAAATATCTCTTTCATCCCACTCCATCAATATTTTAATTAGTAAATTTCCCTCTGGAATTTAACATATGGTCTTCTCGTCTCATTACAATACTGCCAGTGTTTAGTTTTTTTATTATTTTTATTTTTTCTGGGTGAGCTAAAAGGGAAGCTCATAGAAGTCAGGTCAGGTGTATTTAATCTGCCATCACGCCAGTCCAATATCCCAGTCTGCATTGAATTGGGCTGGGAGTGTTTTCCTTGTGACCTTAGAAACGATTTGCCCTCTCTTATTATCCAATTGGATCCAATTTCCTAGATCAAATGTGTAAAATGAGATGACAGGATTCACAGCCAGGGGACACCGGCCAACCACAGATCAGAGCTGACTTTCTCTGGTGTGGAGGTCAAAATGCAGATGGAGCTTCCACACAGTTGTGGAAGAAGGATGCAGGCCAGCTGGCTTGTCTTGAGGACCTAGACAAAGGCCAGTTGTCCTCTCCCATTTTGCCCAAGAAAAGAGCCATTTGAAGTTCCCCTAGGAAATAGTGCTGAGTGGAAAAAGGAGTCAAAGCAGTTTGCTCCCAGAGAGGGTGAGTCTGGCCCAAGAAGGGTTTGCGTCCTGAGGGATGGGCATCCTGGTGGCCGTTGTCATCGCAGAAAGGAGTTCTCGAGCTATGTCTAGGTCCTAATGCAGAAGAGCCACGCAGGCAGAAAGACCATCTGTGGAAGCCAAAGGCCTTCATGTAGGTAAGCATACAACTTAGGGGAGTGTTGAGTGGACTCACTGGATACTTTGCAAACAGGAGTGACAGCAGAATGGGGCAGATCCACAGCACTCTTTCTGTGGCCTTTTGTGGGACAAGGGACTACATCACAGCAGGGGGGACAGGTTGGGCTTCCTAGGCTTTCCAAGGACTGTCACAACACGGCTAAAAGTTGAGGCATGAGATAGTCTCAGAAGAGAAGGAGAAAAGGGCCCAGAGGGGCATTTACTTAATCAGAAATGGTCCTGAGAAGCTGGTGGTCTTCAGAGGGCAGCTGGAAGTGATCAGGGGTGCAAGTGATCAGAATATGCAAGTTGGGCATGAGGAGACCAATTAGAGATACAGATTTCTAGGTTCCAACTAGGCTGACTGAGTAAGAGTGGTCTGGGTTTGTGGCCTTGCTATATATATATTTATATTTATTTCATGCCAGGGGCACTTAACCAGTGAGCCACATCCTACACCCCAGCTTGTTGGTTTTCTTTTCTTTCTTTCTTTCTTTCTTCTTCTTCTTCTTCTTTTTTTTTTTTTGAGACAGGGTCTTGTTAAGTTGCCTAGGGCCTCGCTAAATTGCTGAGGCTGGCCTTGAACTTGCAAAGCTCCTGCCTCCTCCTCCTGAGCTACTAGGATTGCAGGTGCTGTCCACCTCACTCAACTTATTTTCTATTACTTTTCAATTAAAAAGTACAGTATGATGAATGCAGCTGATAATACGTATTATGTATTGGAAATTTGCTAAGAGAGTAGGTGCTAGGTGTTATCTGAGACTCTGTAAATTTCAGTGGTTCAGTTTTATAGCCAGGGGTGGGGATCTTTGACACAGGACATGAGAATATTCAAGGAATTCTTTAAAGTGGGGGGTCATGTTTTCCTAATGCATTTCAAAAGATGAATTTTGAAATATTTTCTTTAAATTTTAAGCATAAGATCAGAAATTGATAAAGTTTTTTTGTGTGTTTTTCCACCATTTTCAAACCTTTCTTCTTAAATTACTGCTGTTGCACTATGACACTCTTCAAAAGCTTATTATACTGCTTCTATTTCAGACCACGGTGCAGTGAAATGAACCAGAATTATGCTTTGCCATAAGCTATTAGAAAACAGGATGAAATGCAGAAAATAACTGTTCTTGTTGAATTGAGAGGGACAGAACTCAGTGTTCAGTGAAGCTGAGGTGGCTAGAAATTGTGGGGCAGAGATTAAGATACCTAGAGGGAACTAGGTATAAAAACTAGTTCCAGATAATCTGAAGAGTCCCCATTGAGTCTTTGAATGTTGAGCCACACATGCCTAAAGTGAAATTTTGTAAGTCTAGACAAAGAAGGATCAAGATGCTTTAAGTTAAATAAATGAATAAAAATTCTCAGAGTCACACAGGATGGGTGCGTATTTGAGCTCTAACAAACAAAAAATGTATAGAAAAATCTCTTGGGCATTCAGAGGAGACATTAGACAGGTCACATCTTAGCAGAACAGCTAAACTATCTCTAGATCAAAATTCTCTTTGTACCCGACCTATGATAGCTTGAACCTGAACCTCAAAAAATTAAGAAACAACTATCTTCAGAAAAGCAGCATTTGACATTCTACCAAAAGAAAAATCTCAATCTTCAAACCCATAATATTTGGAATGTTCATCAAGTAATAAAAATAATTACAAGACATACTCACAAAAATCGGAAAATGTAAACCATAACCAGGAGAAAAATGCAGGCCTAAAAACCGAAGCAAAAATGATAGAGATTATGGAATTAGCAAAAGCTTTGAAACAATTATTATAAACAAGCTAACGGAAAGGCAGACACGAATGTAGTGATGAGAGAAAGGACAGATGTAAAGAATTTAAATAGAACTTCTGGAGAGAAAAAGTAGAATATCCAAATTGAAAAATTAATAGGTTATTTAACCAAAAAAATTAAGCATTGTGGGAAAAAAAGTCCAACGAACTTGAACATAGCAACAGCAATGATCCAGACTAAAAAGTAGCAAGGTAAACATCCTGAAAAGAAAGCAGAATAAGAAACAAAACCCAAGCTCAAATGAAGCAATCACAACTGGTGAAAATTATAAGGAAAAAATATGTAACCAGTGTCACTGAACATTGTCCTAAGTACACAAAGAAAACAGGAAAGGACTTATTCAAGACAATCTAAACGTTATTAAGAGCTGGGAGAGTCTAAAGCATTTGCTCACAACGCCCCGCTTGTCCCCAGGTAAGTGTGACAATGAGGAAGTGGGTCTGGCCAAGAGCACAGGGAACCCTAGACCTCAGGCCCAGCCAGGACCACAGCAACTGTAGCATTGTGAACCTGGCGTTGGAGTAGGTAGAATGCAGCTGAGAGTCAGGAAATAAACCCTTACACTGCTGATCACTTGATTTTGCAATTGTGTCCAGAAAATTCAACGAGGAAATATCGGTCTTTACCACCAAAGCTGCTTGGATAACTGGGAAGACACTGCGGAGGAATGTAGTTGGACTACTTCCTCACACCATACTCCAAAATTACCTCATATGGATCTTAAATATGAGATAAAATTCCAAAAGTCTTAGAAAAAGACATAGGAATAAATTTTGACCTTGAGTTAGGTGACAGTTTGTTAGATAAACAACAGAACCACAAATGACAAAAGAAGAAATAGATAAATTGGATTTCATCAAAATAAAAGAATTTGTGCTACAAGTGATACATCAAGAAAACGGAAAGACAACTAATATTCTGTAATATTCTCTTAGGGATTTTTACTTTTCTACAGCACTTTAGATCTGTTTCTGGGGTAATTTCTAGCATTCTTTAATTTTGAATTTATTTGAACTGGAGCAGTGGCTCAGCGCTTTCGGTGCTTGCCTGGCGAGCGCGAGAACCCGGGTTCAAACCTCAGGACCTTGTACACAACTAAGTGTTAGTAGCAACTAAGGCCATGTGGAAAAAACTAAATAAAGTTGTTTCTCCCTTTCTCTGTCTCTCTCACTGTCTCTCTCTCTTAAAACAATTTTTTTGAATTTATTCTTGATTGTAAAATTTAATTATTTTAAAGAAAAAATTGATGCTAATCATCTCAGATTTTTCTTATTGAACCTATTTCTACACTTTTTTCCTTCCATTTTTCTACTTATTCTGTTCTTATGTCCTCCTAATTTAAATTTCATGTTCATACAGTTTTAATCTGGAAATGAAATAAAAGCTTGATCATATGGAAATTTTTAGGCCAGCATATTTGAAAGACCCCAGAATTTCATTTTTTGGGGATTTCAAATATCTGTAGTATTTCTTGAATTCTCTTCTGCTGGCCTAACCTTTTGTGGGAATATATGCAAATCTTTAAACAAACATCATATTGGTTGTGGCCCAAAATAAGCTTCACTTCCGTGTATGATTCCATTTTTTTTGGAATGAACAGACAATAAAATATTGCTGTAGTGTTTTTCTCTGACCTGTATTTTCTTCTGCTGCCTAGGCATACAAAATTTTTTTTAACTTGGAAAAAAAATTTTAAGGAAATGGTATGTCTAATTGATCCAATAATTGAATAAGGTGGTTTGGGTATGTTTAAAACATGCCTTGAAGAAACATTGGGCATAATTACAATGATCACTCTTTACTTGGCTAAAACACTTTTTAAAAATAGCTGGGAATAAGTTCTGATCTTGAAGAGCATTAGGGTTTCAGAACAATGAAAGCATCGTGTTTTCATAGGTGACATAAGTCATCTTTGGTCCAGCAAAACGAAAGCAGCTAGTTAGTGTCTGACTCCATTCCTGTGGAACGCCCACCAGGTGTCTGGAAGCTGCTTCACATTCTAAACATTTTGGAAAGGGCTGACTGCCAGACTGGAAATGGAACTGAGCTCATTCAAGAAGGCAGAGAGAGCTAGAATTGATTCCAGCCCCAAGTTGGCCAACATATAAATGGGGTCAAGGCCAAAATCCCTGTTCGTTAGCTGTTTAAACAAGAACCTTAATATTTCATCTTGCAGTGCTGGGATTCTTAATATAATTACTGTTGATAAGGTTCCTAAATGCTTTAAAATGAAGCTTATAAATTGCATGGTCCTGATCTTAAACATTTGGACTATCCATTATAAAAATAAAATCATGTGTACAGCATTTCGTGTAAAGCTGCATGATGGGTAACTGGAGGGATCGAGGTAACTAGTGTTTTGACCTTCCAATGTTTCAGCTTGCTCATCTCCAAAATGGAAATAACATTTAATTAATTATTTCATAAACTGCTTTGCAAATGTCATGCAAACATTGATTTAGGGAAGAAAAGAATTTTTAAAAGCATTAGTCTCAAGCAGTATAGATTCTGATGTATGTTATCCTAGTGACTCAAAGACAAAAATCTCAGACAGGACCTCCTTCTCCTCTTCTAATGTTTGAATATATTAATTTCCATGCAAGAGAATTCTCTTCTATTGCTCTGCCTCACCCCTTCTCCATCCATGTCTCCCTCTGAAAGTCTTTTCCATCATGAGGGGTTTCTTAGTACAGTCTGTGTGCCTTAACAAGGACTCTGGGAATGTCAGCCAAGGATGTTTCATTGACTAGACAGAAGAACATCTCTGAGCTAGCTTTCTGTCTGTCCCATTCATTCTTCTGGAGGCGCACACTTGTGATTGGGGGTTTGCCTTCTCATTTAATTTAAACAGCAGGTGATACACCTGTACATTCAACCTACAGGCCACCCAAGTCAGAACAGCACCCTGCCTCAGATATTCACCCAGCAGGCAAAATAGCCTTAAATTGCTCTTCTAATTGAAGCAGCTGGATTAATCAGTAGCTCTGACGTTATGATCTTTCCAGGTCAAACACTCTATATTATTTTCTGCGGCAGTTTTTGTTTTTAAAATACAAATCCAAAGAAATTCCATAAAATGTTCTGATTTGTGGAGAGATCTTGATGTTTTACTTCGTATGCTTTTTCGTTTTTTTTTCAAGCATCCCATAACTTTTGACTTTAATGAATATTTAGAAAATGATAAAGAACAGCTTCCAGTATTTCCTTGTATTAAAATTCCTATTACCTAATCTAAAGCCTAAATTCCAATTTTAAAGCTAAAGGATATCTTCTTTGTTACCCAATTTTTTATTGGTACCTTATATTATACATATTGATGATATTGGTTGCTACACATTTGCACAATATAACAATAAAATTTGGCCAATATCTAAGCTATTTATTTATTTATTTTGGTACGAGGTATTGAATCCAGAGGTGCCTAACCACTCAGCAACAACCTCAGTCCTTTTTATTTATTTATTTTTAACTTTGTTTTTTTTTTTTTTTAACTTTTGAGACAGGGTCTTACTAAGTTGCTTAGGGCCTACTTAAGCTGCTAAAACTACCTCAAACTTACAATCCTCTTGTCTCAGTCTCCTGAATCACTGGAATTACAGGTGTGAGCCACCATGCTCAGCTCAGGATATCTTCTTTGAAAAGGACTACACATAGTGTATTTTGAACCTTGAAGCAGCAGTCTCCCAAAGGCAGAGGACCAGGTGAATGTCTCATATTTCATTGCCATGAAAGAAGTTGATTCTACTTTATTTCAAATAGTAATAGCAAATCATTTGTCACTGTCTGAACATTATGACTTACAGCCCTGTTACTCAAAGTGTAGTCCAAAGTCCAATAGGATCAGCAACAACTGGGAACACATTAGAAATGCAGATTGCAGAAGTACCTGTCTTATAACAAGAATCCTAAGATTGATCTGCACATTAAATTTTGAAATCAATTGGCTTATAGGACTTGTTTGTTAATGCGAAACCACAGAAAACTCTCAGAAAGTTGGTGGTGTAACCCAAGTTCTGAAGTAACTGGTGATGTCAAAACCCATTAAATATATTATTTTGTCCATATGACTCAATTTTAAAGCCTAGATTCTATATTTCTGACTGTGAGAGCAACCATAGTTTGATTATACCTTTCAGATACTTCCTAATTCATATCATGGACAATTTACCTTCCCCTTTAACAGAGAGTTGTGATAAAACAAAAAGAAAAATATTATATTACCAATATTTGGTCTTCACTAACAAATTTTATTGAGTGTTGCAATGTGAAAGGCACTGAAGTGAAAAGAAGTGAATAGATTATGGTCTTTATATATATATATAAAGACATATATATATATAAATGAAATGTAAGCCCATAATTAAAATATAATATTGTAAGTTCTCTTCCACAAGAGACCCTGGAAAAGGAACACTGCACTTTCCATAAATTTGTCCCAGAGAATTAAAGCATATTTACTACATATTGAACTTGGATTAGGTCATAGAAATCCTTTATAGGTCTCTGTCTCACTAGTTGTAAGGATGGGTAATCATTCCCTGGGCCAAGAGAACACCTTAGTGACAGACAAGAGGTTGACGAGAATATTCATTCATTTATTAAATTAATAGAATATTTGTTGATTGAGCTCCAACTGTATGAAAGATGTTGATAATAGTAAGCTAAGGAGAACTTCTGATTTCAGGAAGCCTGTATCATAGGAGGGAAAATGCACAGGACATTTGCATGTATGGATTAATGGTTGTGGAATGTTTTAAGGTCAAGTAAGCAGAGCTATGGAGCAGTCAGCACTGTTTTATAAAAGGGAGTTGGAGAATCCTGCAGGGAGGGAGTAGCCTTTGGCCTGAGCAATAGGCTAGGGCCTGGGACACAGGAGCCCAGGTGAGGAGTTTTGCAGGTAGGAGTGGGCCTTCGGTGCTTGATGTATTTCAAGCAGGTATGCAGTGCAATCCAGGTGGGGGAGACTAGATGAAAGTGAGATGCAGCTGGGGAGAGGTCTGACGATGGGGTCACAAAGGTCCTGGTAGGTTGCATCAAAGCCTTTGGACTTCACTGTGAGAGACTGGAAGCCATTAAGTGGTTTTGAGCCAAAAGAATAGAAATGATCTATCTTATAACCTAAACAGAAAATTCTGGCTACTGTGTGGAGAACACATTGTAACAGGACACAGGAACCAGCCAGACCTGATGTGGTGCAAAGGGGACGTGGACTTACACATTTCTGATGTTATAGCACAAATGCAAACCAAGTTTTGGGGGATACTTTGAGTGCTGGGCCTGGTCCTCTCATTGTCCTGCAGGGAAACCTGCTAGAGTGGAATGTAGCTTGATATATAGTAGAGTCAGCTCCAAGAGAAGGATCCAGGCCCTGCAGGGCTTTATATGGTTACAGAGTAAAGGAGTGGGCTAAATGTCACCAACTCCATATCTCTGACACTTTCCTAGAAGATGAATTCACCTGCTGGAAAAGGAGACTCTCAGAGCTCTGTCTATGGAATCACCTTTTTTCTCCTTTTCCATTGAGTTTACTCGCTAACAAAAGGAAGAATGAAAAATTGAAGGAGGGGGAGAGAGAAAAGGAGGAAAGGAAGACAAGTAGGGAAAGAAAAGGACTATGTATGTGTGCCTCTCCTAAACCAGTTAGGGGACCACTTGATTGTCCAGGCAGAAGTAAATAGCATAAAATGCTAGGGTGACAAAGGAGGAGAGACTGATGGGGAGACTCGTGGAAGAGGGACTTGGGCCAGGTCACAGGGAGCTCACTCAAAATGCTCAGGGGCTATGGGTACCTTGTTCAGGGGCATTGCCTCATTCAGCTGGACACAGTCCCCCAGCCTCACGGGGTATCAGAGCACCAGTCTGCCAGGTTGCTGACAAAGATGCCTAAATGGAATGATGAATGGCTCTGCAAGAGTAAGGGACCGTGGTCAGTGTCACAAGGGTTTATATTCCCAGATTCCTTGTGAGTCTAAAAGTATAGTGCTTCCCCTTCCTCGATGGCATTTGTGGCTTACAGATAGCCTAGAAAAATGTGAAGTGCTTAGTCAGAGAGGCTGTGAGGGCCATGGATAGGAAATGGAAGGACACATTTGTCTACCAGTGGTCATACCTCAGGTGACAGCAAGTGTCAAGGCAGTATTTCAGGCTCCGCATACACCTGGGAATCAGAAGGCCCAGGCTCTACACCTGTGCTTGAACTCCGAGTGGTGGGAATAAGCTTAAAAGAGGGGAAGGAAGAAGAGACTGGGAGGATTTGCGTGCTGACTACTGGGGAGCCAATAATATGTGCTGTAGGATAGATTCGAAGATAGAAAACATTTTTAACTGAATCCATCCGCAAAGTTCTCTAATGTCTTGGGGACATCTCAATCCTATCTGCTTCTCCTTCCTGGACTTGTGCTTCTTAGTGTGAGTTTCTGTCCTGCGATACACGGAGTCTAGGTAGGAAATAGCCCCTGTCCACTCTCTCCCACATGTTTGTAAATCAGAATTCACTGTGGCTGTGTGGTGTCTCTGAAGAGTAATTTTTGCATTACACATCAAAACAAACTTCAAAGCCTATTCTGGTTTTCTTCTGCTAAGAAAAACTATCCTCAAAATGAATGGCTTAAAAGAACCTTCTATTTAGTTGCAGTTTTGTGGCACAAGCGTTTGGAAAAGGATAGGCTGGGTGGTTCATGTCTATTGTACATGACAGCCTTTTCACATTGAGTTACCTTGGGAAATCTGTGGAAAAAATAATAGACAATAAATGTGTGAATTTTCTTCTAAACATTGTATTCTTTTTAGTTGACATATATGCCTATCCTATTGCCAATAACAGGTTTTAAGTTCTATATATATAAATCACATACTGGAAGTGCATCACTCTGTTATTTTCAAATATTGTTTTGTCTGTTTAGGTATTTTCCACTCTCAGAAAATAATTTAGAATCTGCTTGTCAATTTCTACAAAGAAAAGCTAGGTAGGCTCTTTTTATTGGAATTGCATTGACTGTATAGAACAATCCGGAAAGAAATGACGTGTTAACACTGTCTAATTCTTCTGATCCGTGAATGCATTGTTTCTCTACTTTTATGCTGTTATTTTTCAGTTAGCAGCAAGTTTTGTATTTCTTTGTAGCAATCATTATTTCTACTGGTACATTATAATTTTACATAAAAGTGATTTCCTTTGTGATGTATTTGTATATGCACAGAACATGATTTGATCGATTTCATTCCCCAGTACCTCTCTCTCTCCCTCATTCCTGTCTGGTTTCTCTTCTATTTTCATGAGACCCCTTCCTTGTTCCTTTTTTTTTTCCTCTGTACTTCCACATATGAAAGAAAACGTACACCATCCTTGACTTTCCGATTCTCTCTTATATCACTTAACATGGTGGAGTCAAACTCCATTGGGATTATGTACCACGTTTTATCTGTTTGCCTGTTGGCAAATACCTTGGCTGGTTCCATAACTCAGCTATTGTGCAGTAAACACAAGACACATGAAGCTGATGCTGGGTCAGCAAAGCCTCCTATTTTCAGCACTGTTTACGTAAGTAGAAGGAGTGTGCTCTACATAATAATGAAAGACGAGTTGGGTGCATCCATAAGCCATTAGCATTGTCTTTTATTCTTCTGTGCTGTACACACTTGCTTGAGTTCTGCTGTCATGCAGTTGGCAACACAGTGAGTTTGTTTAAATAGCTGCAGAGGCTGCAGTGTCACAAGGAGCAAGGACTGTGTGGCTCCACTCTTGTCTTGCAGAACCACTGACAGGTGTGCAGGCTGGCACTGACGGAAACATGGCTCTGTGGTGCATGGCTGTGAACCTTACCATTTCTGTATGACTGGTAGTGATGTACCCGCTTTTCTTTCTGATTTTACTAGTTTGAGACTTTTTCCATTATAGCTAAATTTTGATCTTTTTGATGAACTTTTAGTATTGTTGATATTTTCTGGTTTCTACCTCTTTTATCTCTAATTCTATTATTAACTTCATTCTGCTTGCTCTGAGTTTAGTTTGCTCTTTTTCCTATGTACAATGCTACATTATTGATTTGAGGGGTTTTTTTCAATATATATGTTTATATCTATAAATTTACCTCTATGCAATGCTTTTGCTGTAACCCTTTTGTTTGTGGTGTTTTTTTATTTCATTAAATTATTGGTGTTTTATTTCATTAGATTACTTTCTAATTTCTTTTTAAATTTCTTCTTTGATCCATTGGTTGTTTGCTGAACACTGGATTCATCCTGATAATTTACCATGAGTAGCAAGGTTGGAAGTGAATAATCCTTTAAGAATCTCATTTTAGTAATTAAAAATCTTCAGTGACCCAGAAACACAAAGAGAAAGCTGTTAGAAACAGGGGAAAGACACAGACAGAGGGGGATAGTAAATGGATATTGAGTGGAAGTTGTCCAGGGCCAGTCGTCTGCTGCTTGATCTGAATTTCTTGGGATATTTTCCTTCGTGATGTTTCTGTTTCTGAAGGGTCTGAAAGACACTTAGTTTTAGATCACCAATTGGCATGGATGCCTAGGAGGTTGGCATGGGCTATTTTCAATCCAGAAAATTAATCTATGAGTCATTCCCTGGAGTTTCATTACAGCAACTGCAGTTAAAAGTGCCCGATAAAATACTTCCAAGAAGGTTAAAAAAATCTTTTTGCAGTAGTGTTGTTCACAACAAAGCAAGTCTCTAGCTTTGTGTATTGATTCCTTCCCTTTGTCCTTAAGCAAAGGCAGCAGAACAGTCTGGTGATAATTTGGTATTTTGGTGAGTTTTTCATCACTGTGACCAAAATACCCAACAACAACAACTTAGAAGAGCAAAGTTTACTTGTGGATCACGGTTTCAGAAGTCTCAGTCCATAGGTAGCAGAGGTCATTGCTCTGGACCCAAGGTGAGGCAGCACAGCGTGGGGCAGGGGCCCCGTGCAGGAGAGCTGCAGGGTCCAGAGGGAGGGAGAAGGAGGAGGTGGAGAAACAGAGGGGCGGTGGAGGGAGAAAGGGACTGCATGGAAGACACATCCTTCCAGAGTATGTCCCCAGTGACCCGCCTCCTCCAGCTATGCCTCACCTGCCTGCAGTTTCCACCTAGCCTTTCAAACTAGGGCAGAAGAATTAGTTAAAGCTCTCACAAGCTGCTCATGTTATCTCTGAATATTCTTGCATTAACACAGGAGCTTTTGGGAGACACCTTCATATTCAAACTATAACTTTCTGCCCCTGGCCCCCAAAGGATCATGTCCATATCACAATGCAAAATACATTCAGTCCGTCTCCAAGAGTTCCATATTCTTTTTGTTTGTTTGTTTTTTTAAAGAGAGAAGGATAGTGAGAGAGAGAGAGAGAGACAGAGAGAGACAGAGAGACAGACAGACAGAGAGAATCCATTTTTATTGAGTCTTTCACATGGCTTTCGTTGCTCTGAAACTTAGTTGTGTACATGGGTTGCCGGGGTTTGAATCCGTGTACTTGTGCATGCCAGACAAGCGCCATACCACTGAGCCACCGCTCCAGCCCCCCATATTCTTAACAGTTTAAAAATTGCCTAAATCCAAATTTTCTTTCAGGCAAGTCAAACTCTCATCTTTGGCTCCTGTAAAAATAAAAAAAAAAAAACCCTTCATACGAATTTAAGAATCTTTGACAACTCAACACCTTAATAAAAATTTTTAAAAAAGAAAAGGAAAAATAGTGAAAAGTGAATTGTAAGAAAGATGCAACATGTCAATATTTATAAGATACAGCTGCAAGATATTGCATAGGATATTTCAATAAGGTATGCTGCATGCCTTTACAAAAATGTAAACATTTAATCCTATTGTCAATTATATCTAAAAGTAACAAGGGGTGATAGAAAGCAAGAAGAAGGGGAAATGTTGGAACTGAGTTAAATCAAGGTACATTCCAAGTATTTATAAGTGTGTCACTCCATACACTATAGTCATATATGTAAAAAAATGTTCTCCATAGGTATAATAATTATGTCATTGTACTTGGATATTTTAGGAAAAACCTAGGACCAAGAAAGAGAGGCAAGGCATCTGGGGAATGGGAGGAGGGAGGTAGTGGGGTACGTGTGGGGGGATATTGACCACATTGTATTGCTGTTTTGTGTGCATCTGTGAATGTGGGACTACAAATCTCATCATTATGTACAACTATAATGTGCCAATAAAAAATAAGAAAGAAAAATAAAAAGAACAAGTTACATATATCCAATATGTACTGGTCCAAAATAAACATTTCATTATAAAAGGGAGGAATGGGGGCATAGATAGAAATGATGAGGCCAAGCAAGACTGAAACTTGGCTGGGCAAACAGGTCCCTTAACAACAGCGGTTGTGTTCTGGTCACTTGCATTAAACCTTTATGAGAATACCCTGTTAGTCCGTGAAAAATCAATGTCAAGGTTAAGAGCTGATGGCTCTAGACACTCATGGTATCCCATGACCCTCTAGTATAGGAGAAGTCTCTGACTTCACTTTGAAGGAGTGTAAAAGCTATGAGAGGTAAGACTAAGATCTATAACTATGGCAACTGAGGTCTGTTTGGATAGTTTTCCAACTTTCATTTTAATACCCCACTCATGCTTTCTACTGGCTTTGAGATGTGTAAGCTTCACCACTCCGTGACGTTTCAGAATCAAAGGCAGAGTCTTACAGGCTTCTTTAATCTCAGTGACATGGGTGCCACATTACCATCACCAAGTACAGAGGTCAGTCCTGTCAAGGTAGGAAGCACAAAGTCATAGTTTCTTTGCTCCTCCCAAAGCAGTTTTAACAATTTTTTTTTATTAAGGATTGAATTATCGTACAATCATAAATGCATGTAAAGTATTATGATGTGCATTTGTTCTTAAACCAGAATTACCCCCACTTTGCCCCCAAAGCATTTACTTTAAGGCAAGAAAAGATTTTTGGCCCCCAAGAAAACACACAAGTAATGTTAAAAATCTATTCATAACCACATGAAAAAGAAATTATGAGGGTCTATTGTGTGCAAAGCCTAACTAAATCATGAAACTCATCAAAAAAGTATTTGCTCTCTTTATATCTCTGTTATAGCTAGCTAGCTGGCAAGAGCTCTTCGATTTCCGCAGTTCTACAGACTTGGTCTCTGGGAGGGGACTGAATTCAAGCAAGCCTGAGCGACTTACAATTGTATTCCCCCCTTATAATCTCGTGTCTGTTTCCCACATTCACAAATGGTTCTAAATGTAGGCTGTCCACAGAGGCTTAAAAGAGAGCACAGAAGACATGAAAAATTCCCCGATTGAAGCATGCAGTCATGAGCTTTGCTTTCTTTGAAGAGAAAGAAGTATGGAAGGCTTTGAAATTCCACAGTAAGAGATGGAAATAGTGTGTGTGGGAGGAGCAGAAATTTGCAAGATGTCATTCTACAATCTAGGGCAGGGCAATTATTCTAGTGTTCTTTTTTTTTTTTTTCAGACAATATCACAGGTTCCTTTGTCTAGACCAAAAGAATTAATGTCACTAAATTCATCTGTTTAGTCAAAGGAACTATTATTTAATTTATAACTTTTTTTTATGTGTCAAAGTGTCTCAAAATGTTCCGCAAGCAAGCTCCCGTGATCCAAAGTGGGGCTTTGTCTGCAATTATGTGTTCTATTTCCAGCCAAAACCTACACATTCAGGGCTAAGACTATCACAGAAAGGTGGGGGGTGGGGAGCAGAAATTGGACTAGGATTGGTCTTAACTTACTTTGTCTATATCCATGTATACATGAATATATTAACAACCAACGATAACAACAATTCCCCCCAGTGTGTAAGACTATGTTTAAAAAAAGAAGAGACTGTCACAGAAGAAGGGGATAGGTGGTTGGATATCTTCACAGACTTTTCCAAAACAGGATGTCCCTGAACTGTGGAAATTAACTCCAATCATTTTCTAACTTTTCATTTTTAGTTCCCACAAGAAGATGAACAAATTTAGAGAGGCCAGGATGTTCTGGATCATTTATTCTATGGACAACCCTCAATTCTTAGAAGAGTTTGGGAAATCCTAAACTAAATGATCAAATCGGAATTTGAACAAGGTTTAAGCTCCAAGACCAGTGTGGATGGATTTCAGATTCCTCCATGCCATTAAACTTTTTGACGGGGTCTTATCTCACGACAAGAGTAAATGTAGGGAGGGGAGGTGGAGGAATAGGAGAGGCCTGTTGTGGGGGATTTGGGAAGTGTAGAAGTTAAATGTATAACAGTAAAAATCAATGAGATGGGTGAATGGAATTATCAGGTGTTTGCATCACTATGAATTATTTATTATATGAGGCATAATGAAGCAATGTGGTGCTTTTAGTGTTAGTAAGTTAGATACTGGTTTAGTTAGCTTTTTGCTGCTGTAGCCCAAGGACCTAACAAGAACAATGTCAGGAGGAAGTTTATTTGAAGGACTCATGGTTTCAGAGGTCTTAGTTGATGGAAAGCTGGCTGCATTCCTCAGGGTTCAAGGCAAGGCTGTATATCATGGGAGGCGTGGCTCCAGGGAGCAGGCAGCTCAAGGGGTCACATCAGGAAGCAGAGCAGAGCAAGAAACTCCACGCCAGATACAGAATATCTACCCCAAAGACACCTCAATGACCTACCTCCTCCATCCACACCCTACCAGCCTGCAGTTGTCAGTTAATCCCCATGAGGGAAATAACTCAATGATTGATTGGATCAAAGCTCTTACAACCCAATCATTTCATCATAGCCTTCACATTGTCACACCTGAGCTTTTAAGGGACACCTCATATTCAAACCATAACAGATATATAGAAGAAATATTATCAGAGATCAGAGATAAATAGAGACCTTTATAGTGCTGGAAGTTTCCATTCAACAATAAGACCTAATGATCCTAAATGTGTAACTAATCACACAACTTCAAAATACATATGCAAAGGATGACTAAAATAAGTGGATAAATATGCAAATCAACAAAGAATTGAACATTCACTATCAGTTCTGCATAGAATAGATAAATTACAAATTAGTAAAAATATGAAATGTTATACCAGATAATTATCTAATTGATAGGTGTGTAACAATATACTCCCAATTGCAGAATTCTTTGGAAGTATACATAAGAAATCACCTATATATTCTATATAACAATTCTCAGCAAAGAACAAGGAATCAAAATCATTCAGAATCTGATCTTGAATAAATAAATTAGATATTAATGTGTTGTGGCTTGGATTTGGAATGTTGCTGAAAGACTTGTGCATTGAAAGTTGTTCCCCAAAGCATCAATGTTCAAAAATAGGGTTCTGAGGAAGCGGTTTGATCACGAGCACTCTGACCTTGTAAATGGCTAATTTGCTGAAGGAATTCACCTAATGAATGAACTATTGGTATGTAGTGGGAACTGGAGGAGGTATGAACTGCTTGAAGGGAGTGGATCCATGGAGTCATGCCCGTGGAGGTTGTATCTTGTCTCTAAGTCCCTCCACCCCCATTTCTATCTATCTGTATCTATCTACCTATTTATCTATGATTCCTGGCCACCATGAGGTAAGCAGTTTTGCCATGTCATGCCCTTCTGCCATGATGTTCTGCCTTACCATAGGCCCAGAAACAACAGAGTCAGCCAACCATAGAATGAAGGCTGTGGAAAAGTGAGGGAAAGTAAATTGTTCTTCCTTTAAGTCGTTATTCTTAGGTACTTTGTCACAGTGATGAAAAATTGACACAGAAAATTGATAACAGCTGAGAGTTCATGACCACATCTGACCAGGTGGTGTAGTTTGTAGGAGAAATTTGGAAAAGTTTGGAGATACAAGCTAAAGAAACCCCAGAATGTTGTAAGCAGAGCTTAATGGGTGATTCTGGTATGAGCACAGAAGACTAGAATGCTGATAGTAAATACTGTGCTTA
The DNA here is from genome assembly GCA_004027875.1 of Aplodontia rufa. Lineage (NCBI taxonomy): Eukaryota > Metazoa > Chordata > Mammalia > Rodentia > Aplodontiidae > Aplodontia > Aplodontia rufa. The sequence goes on along the minus strand of PVKS010029623.1, from coordinate 4,676 downwards.
CGAGATTTCTTATGGAGGTAAGAACTCTGCTGGAAATTGGGCTAGAGGTCATTCATGTTACATCCTGGCAAAAACTATTTCTACATTTTGTCCATGCCCTGAGACTTTGTGTGAGGCTGAATTCAAAAGTGGTGGACTAACTAATCTGGTGGAGGAAATTTCAAGTTATTGCAGCATCCAGGCCACGGCATGCATGTGTATGATGACTTTCAGTCACGCAAACAGTGAGAATTGGGAGCAAGGAAAGAGTAGGAAGATTTGAAAACTTTCAGTTCGAAAACAAAGTTGTGTAAAAAATTAGAATCACAGAAGATGGGCTTTCTAACCAGCTTAAGTATCCATCAATGGATGGATAGGAAAAGAATATGTGACATATATATGGCATTTTCAGGAAAATAGATGGAACTAGAGATCATCATGTAAATAAGTAAAACTCAGAAGGTTAAGGGTCACATGTTTTCTCCTATATGCAGAAACTAGAAAGGAAAAAGGAAAACAAAGGTGGGGGTGGATATCCTAAAAATCAAAGGAGACTAGGAGGGGGAAGGGATCAAAGGTTGGGAGAGAAAGATGGAAGGGGAAAATGCTGGGAAGTGATATTGGCTAAATTATATGGTTATGTTGTGTTCATGTATGAATATGTAACAAATCCCATCAATATTTACAAGTTTAATACACCAATAAAAGTGAGAAAAAATAGATAAGAGCGACAACAGATGTGACACTAAAGAGAAATCGAGTAATTTGCATTGGGACGATGTGAAAGGTGCCTGGAGGACCTCTCAGGAACTGACAGATGCCATCCCTCACAGCAAAGGCTGTAAAAGTGTAACTTTCGAAAGACTTTGCTTTGAGAAGAGGGTGCCAGGACACCCTGCTTCCACAGGGCCACCAAGGAAGTTGTTTCCCCAGGATTCCTTCCACTATGTTTAGCCACCCAGGCACACAGAGGCCACTTCAGTCCGGGTTCAAGAAGGCTCCACTACTGATCTCACTGGCAGCAGACTTTAGTGTTGTCCACATGGTGACGATCTTGCATGTGGAAATTGGAGTTATAAGATCAGGAAGTTTCGATCCAGATTTCAAAGGAAGGCCTGGCTGGCCAGACAGCAGGTGCCTGACAGGCAGCCCCTGAGAAGGTGATGCATGAAGTTGAGAGTGAATCTGAGGCTGAGGTGGAGTTCCCAGGAAGTTAGAGATGCCAGGAATGTGAAGCGACTGCTGAGGGAGGACCCTGGCAGTGAGCAACGCCAGCCCAGAGAAAGGCCACGTGAACAGCAGCCAGCAAGGCTAGAGGGGAAGGATTGCTCAAGACCTCTGAGCTCATTCTTGCCACCATGTGCCCCACAAGCTAGACACAGAACTACAGCATCTAATGCTACCTCTACTGGGTTTTGGTCTTGCTTTGGTCACATCCCTACTATTTATGTCCCCATTCCTACCTTATGGAATGAGAATGCTTACCCTGTGCTTGTCCCACAATTGTGTGCATGATACTTAACTTTTTTTTCCCATATTTTTTATTGGTACATTATAGTTGTACATAATGATAGGATTTGTTGTTATGTATTCATATGTGCACACAATATAACAATATAATTTTAATTTTATTTTAACAAAGGCTCACAGTTGAGAATTTGCTTTGAGTCTCAGAAGAGACTTTGGACTTATTCTTTTGAGAAATACTGAATCTACTGAGACCTTGGGGATTCTTTGAGAAGGACTAAATGCATTCATCTGTACTGTGAGATGGACCATGAGTCTCTGGAGGCCCTGCATTGAATGCTATGCTTTGGACTCATGTGCTGAAGTCTGGCTCCCCAATGAAGCAATGTTCAGGTGTTTTTGAGAAGTGTTGGATCATAATGGCTCTAATCTCATCAATGGATTAATCCATTGAGGGATTCAAAGCTGAACGGATTATTTGGGGGTGAAAATTGTAGGAGGGAGAACCAGGTTGGAAGGAGTGGGTCCTTGGGTTGCATGCTGTTGGGGACTCTATCTAGTCTCCAGCTTGGCCCCATCTTGTTTCCCAGCTGCCATGAGGTTATCAGCTTTGTTTCTGGCCACAGGCATAGAAACAATGGAGCCAGCTGACAATGGTCTGAAACCTTGGAAACAGCGAGCCCAAGTACGTCTTTCCTCCTTAAATTGATTTTCCTAGGTATTTTGTTGCAGGGACAGAAGACTGACGAACACACAGTCAAACAGAAATGCACGTGAACAATTAAAAAAAATCATCTGAAATCAATTGACACAGTTCTAAATGACCTAAGCATGCAAGAAAAAATAGACAATAAAATATTAATAGGAGTGAAAAAATAATATGTATCACAATTTTCTGAGATACCTGGGAGAAGTGATTATAGGTAAAATTATAGCTATATGTATACATTGGAAACAAATAAGTGCTTAAATAAATGAACTGAGCATTCAAGAATCTAGAGAGAAAAAAAAAGCTAAACCCAATGTAATGAGAAGATGGAAAATCCAAACAGAAGAAGGGTTAGTGAACATAGGACACACAACAACAGAGAAAATCAACAAGATACACCTGCTGGGTTTTAGAAAAGGCTAATAAAACCATGCCAACTAGGTTGATTAAGAAATAGACAACAAATTCTGGGATCAATGAAATGGGAAGCGGAGAACATAATGCATAATGTAAGGATTCAAAAGCATTATGTATAATCTTATGCCAATAAGTTAAACTTCAATGAGGTGGCTAAGTCCTTGAAAAATAGAAATTACCAAAACTGATAGAGAAGGAAATAGGAAATTTGAATAATTAATATCAATTAAAGAATTTAAATCTACAATTAAAGTCTCTTCCTAGGAAAACTCTGTATCCAGATGGTTTTACCTGTGAATTCCATCAGACATTTCAGCAAGCAGTAACAACTATTTTACATCCTTACAAAGAGAAGAAAAAGTCATGTATTTGACTTCATCAAAATTAAAGACAGCTCTTCAAAGAATACAAAGAAGAAAATGAACAGGTAAACTACAGGCTACAAAACACTCCTACATATAAATACTCAAGCATCCTGAATGTGTAAAGAACTTTTACAAAATGTTGATCACATTCATCGGGGCTCAGAATCCTCCTCGTGGAAAGTTTTTCAGCAATATCTCATGAAGTTAAACACATTCTTACCAAATGACTGAGTAACTCCCCTTCTGTGTATTTATGCAAATATGATGAAAATATATAGCCACAAAACCTTGAAAAGAGCGATTATAGCAAACTTTGTCATAATAGCTCCAAATTTTGAACAATCTAGGTGTCCAGGAAGAGGAGAATAGGGAAACATATGGTGGCCTAATTATAGACTGGAACATGAATTACTGATACATGGTCCAAGTAGGCTGAATCACAGAAATACTACATTAATCCTAACAAGCCAGATACACAAGAGTGTACAGGACATGAGTCCATTTATTGGAAGTCAGAAACAGACAAAACTAACCTCTGGAGCTGGAAATCAGTAAACGATAGCCCTCGGCAAGGCCAAGATTAAGGAGAAGGGGCACGAGAGAACTCTCAAGGTTGATGGAGATATCCTTCATCTTGTTGTAAATAGTATTTACTTGTTTGTATGCAATTATCAAAATTCTTTTATCAAGAACAATTCATTTAGCCAAGTGCGGTGGCTTGTGTCAGTAATCCCAGCTACTCAGATGACGGAAGCAAGAGGACCACACGTTCAAGGCCAGCCTTGTCAATTTAGTGAGATTCTGTCTCAAATTAGAATAGAAAGGGCTGGAATGCAGTTCAGTAATGGAGCACTTGCTTGGGCCTTGGGCTCAACCATCGTAAAACACACACACGCGTGTGCACACACACACACACACACACACACATTGAACCTCAATACAGAAAAGCACTTTCCTTTTATAATGAGATCCTTCTTCAACAACCTACCTCCTTCTAACCCCTAATAAAATCACAAGATAAATAAATAATAATGAGAAAAATGTTCTTTTGGTTATCCATGGTGTAATAAATGTTGGAAGAACTTCTTTCTGTATTTGTGGGGTGCCTAATAAATTCTGAGGACTTAATAATTATGCTCTCTTCATAAAAAAGGACATAAAATATTAGCAGTCCTGATACAATAGCTACCTACAAAGACCCCCTCTGAACTGGCTCTGGGATGAAACTTGCAGAGGTTTTTGGCCACTTCCTGGAGGGGCACCTTGAAGACCAAAACCAGAATGTGGACAGGCCTTTCCCAAGGCAGGTTCTGTGCCTCAGTGTGGGCTCTAGTTCAACCCAGGCTTGACGCAGCTGGTTCAGGTCCTGGAAGGTTGACATCATGAGGACTTTACTTGGGAATTGTAGGAAAGGCAGCAAAGTGCTTTGCAAAGTTAGGAGAGAATTAGCATGTGTCTTCTCCATTCTCTTCCTTTCCCCATTTCTGCACCTGAAATAATATCATCAAACCTCAAGGTGGCACCATCATCACATGGTTTCTACCCAACTCTTTTGTCTACAAACAGAACAAAAATAGCCCTGCAGCTTTGCGTTTCTGCTTGGATTCGCTCTTCAAATTATGCCTATTATTTCATGGACCCCTTGACGCAGTGCCCAGTTACTCTTTTTCTCTCTTCTCATATGGATGCTTTATGAAATAATGTTGCTGCTTGGGAGAAATTTGGATATTATATATATT
>PVKS010029622.1:0-25198 GCA_004027875.1 Aplodontia rufa | reverse complement strand
CCCCCCCCCCAGTTACCCACACTTATCCCTCTCTTCCTCCCCCTCCTGCCCAATACTTCTCTACAAATGCTTTAGGTTGTATGACATTGCACCTTATCTAGATTTAAAACATGATAATAGACCTCCGTTCTCAATGGCCAAGGTCTAGCTCCAGCCTTCGCAGATGAGTGAAGTTGTTTGACCCTTGGTTCTCTGGGTTATGCTGATTTCACTCAGCATAATTTCTTCCATAGCCATCCATTTACCTTCAAAGGCTGCAATATTGTTGTTTCTAATTGCTGAGTAAAACTCCATGGTGTATCTGTACTACTGTTTTTGGATCCATTCATCCAGTGAGGGACATCTGGGTTGTTTCCATAATTTAGCTATTGTAAATTGTGCTGCTATGAACATAGATGTTGCTGTGTCACTGTAATGTGCTGATTCTAAATCCCCTGGAAAAATACCCAAAAGAATAGCTGATCATATGGTTGGCTCATCCCTATGTTTTTGAGGATTCTCCACACTGTTTTCCAGAGGGGCTGTACCAGTCTGCAGTTCCACCAACAGTGTGCTAATGTGCCTATCTCCCCACAACTCTTTCAGCATCCATTATTGTTTATTTTCATTTTTGCCATTCTGACTGGTGTGAGGTGATATCTTAATGTAGTTTTCGTTGAATTTCTCTGATTACTAGTGATTTAGAGAACTTTCACATGTATTCATTGGCTTGATCAATGTCCTCTGTTGAGAAGTTTCTATTTAGCTCTTTGGCCCATTTATTAATTGGGCTGTTAGTGTTTTTGTAGTTGAGGTTTTTGAGGATTTTGTAGATTCTGGATATGAATGAAGCCCCTGTCAGAGGAATCACAGCCCATGATTCTGGCCAATTCTGTAAGAAACTTCTTGACTGATTTGATTATTTCCTTGGCAGTGCAAAAGTTTTTTTAGCTTTATGGCATCCCAATAACTGATTTTTTACTTTACTTTTCCTTCACTTTAGGAGACATGTTGAGAAAGTCTTGCCTACTCCCAAATGCTGAAGTGTTCGACCTAATTTGTCTTCCATCAGTTGCAAGGTATCTGGTTGAATTCCTAGCTCCTTGATCCATTTTGATTTGATTCTCATGCAAGGAGAAAGATAGGGGTATAATTTCAACTTTCTGCAAGTGACTGACCAGTTTGTCCAGCACCAATTATTGAAGAGGTTATTTTTCCTCCATGTAATATTTTGTCTCCCTTTGTCAAAAATCAGATGTTTAAAGATTTGAGGGTCTGTTTTAGGGTCTTCCATTCTATTCCACTGGTCTTCTTTCCTAACTTGATACCAGTACCATGTTGTCTTTGTTAATACAGCTCTATAGTATAGTTTTAGATTTGGTATGGCAAAACTTACTCTTTTGTCTTTCTTGCTTAGTAATGTTTTGGCAATTCTAGGTTTCTTATTGTACCAAATAAATATGAGAATTTTTTTCTATGTCTGTAAACAATGACAAAAGTATCTTAATAAGAATTGCATTATATCTATATAGAGCTTTTGGTAGAATGGCCATTTTTATTATATTAATTTTGCCTAACCAAAAGCATGGAACATCTTTCCATCTTCTTAGGTCAACTTGGATTTCATTCTTCAATGACAGATAATTTTCATTGTAGAGATCTTTGATTTCCCTTGTAAGGTTAATTCTCAAGTGTTTTATTCTTTTCCAGGATATTGTGAATGGGAATGATTGCCTGATTTCTTCACCAGTCTTATTATTTTTAGTGTATAGGAAAGCTATTAATTTATGGGTGTTGATCTTGTAGCTTGCCACTTTGCTAAATCTGTTCATTAGTTCAATAAGTTTTTGGATGGAGTTTTATGGATCTTCCGGATACAGGATCATGTTGTCAGCAAAAAGGAAGAATTTGTCTTCCTCTCTTACTACTTTTATTCCTTTGATTTCTTTCTATTGCCTAATTGCTCCAGCTAGAAGCAATATTGAATAAAAGTGGTGAGAGCAGACAGCCTTGTCTTGTTCCCAAGTTTAGTGGAAATGCTTTCAGCTTTTCTCCATTTAGTACTATACTAGCTGAAGGTTTAGCATATATCAATTTTACATAGTTCAGAAATGTTCCTTTGATTCCTATCTTCTCTAGAGTTTTGAGCATAAAAGGGTGCTGAATTTTATCAAAGGTCTTTTCTGCATCCATTGAGATGATCATATATATGGTTTTTGTCCTTGATTCTGTTTAAGAGGTGAATTACATGAATTGTTTTGTGTAGGATGAAGCCCACAGGATCATGATGGAGTATCTGCTTGATAAGTTTTTGAATATGGTTTGCTAGGACTTTATTAAGGATTTTTGTATCCTTGTCAGGTTTTTGTATCAGAGTTATGGCTACTTCATAGAAAGTGTTGGGGAGAGTTCCCTCCATTTCAATTTCATGAAATAACTTCATGAGGAGAGGTGTTAGTTCCTCCTCAAAAGTGTGATAAAAATCAGCTGGAAAGCCATCAGGTCCTGGGCTTTTCTTCTTTGGTACACTTTTTAAATTGCAATGTGGATTTCAGTGCCTGTGATTGTGTTGTTTAGGAATTCAATACTGTCATGTGTCAATTTAGGGATGTTGTATGTATCAAGAAATTTATCCATTTCTTCCAATTTATCAAGTTTGGAGGAGTATAGGTTTTCAAAATATGATCTTATAATTTGTTGGATATCTGTGGGGTCAGTGGTAATCACTCCCTTTTCATTGGAGATTTTTCATTTGTTTCGTTTCTCTCCTTCTTTTAGTTAGATTCATTAAGGGTCTATCTATCTTGTTTATTTTTTCCAAAGTACCAATTCTTCCATTAATTCTGTTTATTGGTTTTTGTTTTGTTCTCAATTTCATTGATTTCAACTCTGATCCTGATTATTTCCTGTCTTCTGCTGGCTTTGGGGTTAGCTTGTTCTTCCTTTTGGAGGGCTTTGAGATGAAGTGTAAGCTTATTTATTTGGGATCTCTCTTCATTTTTAATGTGTGCACTCAGTGCTATAAATTTTCCCCTTAGGAATGCTTGCATGCTGTCCCAGAGGTTTCAATATGCTGTGTCTTCATTTTCATTCTCTTCCAAGAACTTTTGGATTACTTCTCACATGTCTTCTTGGATCCATTCTTCATTTAATAGGGTATTATTCAATCTCCATGAATATGTGTGTTTTCTGTTATAATTATTGTTATTGATGGCTAGGGTCATAGCATTGCGGTCTGAAAGGACACACAGGATGATGTCTACTTTTTTATATTTGCTGAGATTATCTTTATGAATCAGAATGTGATCTATTTTGGAAAAGGATCCATGTGCTGCAGAAAAGAAGGTGTATTCTGCTAATTTGGGATGGCAAATTATATATATGTCTATTAAGTCCATTTGATTTATAGAGTTATTTAGGCTGGAGATTTCTTCATTGATTTTTTTGTTTTGATGATCTGTTTAAAGGTGATAGAGGAGTGTTGTAGTCTCCCAGTATTATTGTATTGTGATCCACGAGAGGTTTGTTGTCATGAAGTACTTTATTCACATAGTTGGGTGCACTGTTGTTTGAAGAGTAAATATTAACTATGGTTATTTCTTTGTGTTGTAGGGTTCCTTTTAGTATTAAGTAGTGGCCTTTTTTACCTCTTCTGATTGATTTATTTTTGAAATTTACTTTGTTGAATATAAGTATAGTGATGCCAGCTTGGTTTCTTGGGCCATAGGCATGGTAGATTGTTTTTCCCATCTTTTCACCCTTAATCTATGGATATCATTGCCTGTTTAGTGAGTTTCTTTAAGCAGAATATTGTTGGATTTTGTTTTTTGATCCAGTCTGCAAGTCTGTGTCTTTTTAGTGGAGCATTAAAACCATTCACCTTCAGTGTTAAAATAGAAGTGTGTTATTGGTTCATAGTCATTGCTTCATATTTAGCCAGTTCTGTGGTTGTCTTGGTTAGTTTTTAATGGGTGATACTTTTACTGAATTTCTTCAGTTTGTGGATTTTGGGTGTCAATTACTTCTTCTTCTGTTTGGTTGGTTTCCTTGAGAATTCTTTGTAGGGCCTGATTTCTGTTTATGACTTACTTTTGCCAGTTTTCCCTTATCATGAAAAGTTCTTATTTCCCCCCAAAATTTGAACCTGTTTTGCTGGGTATAGAATTTTGGCTGCATTTTCTTGTAATTCAGACATTGAAAGATATCTTTCCAAGACCTTCTTACCTCCAGAGTCTGGGTTGAAAATCACAAAAAATTCTTATTGGTTTACCTCTGAATGTGGTTTTGAGTTTCTCCCTCGCTGCTTTTAATATTGTTTCCTTCATATCCCTGTCATACATTTTGAATGTGATGTGTCTTTGTGAGTTTCTCCTTTGATTAGGCCTATTGGGTATCCTGTAAGCTTCCTGGATGAGTATGTCTGATTCCATTTTTATATGAGAAAAGTTTTCTTTCACAATTTCCTTGAGATTTTCCTCATACCGTTCGTGCACGTATCAATTTCTTCCTGTATTCCAATTACTCTCAGATTGTTTCTTCTCATTTCATCCCACATATTTTAAAATTCTGGTCATGTTCTCTTTGTTGTTTTTCTTTCTGTAGTGGGTGCACTCTAGCTTGGTCAGCCTGTCCTCATTGTCAGATATTCTTTCTTCAATTACAGTGGTTCATTTTTTCTCTGAAGTTAGTCTATTATTTAATTCTTCCAAGGTACCTCTCACATCATTGACTGCAGATTTTAGATCTGCTAATTCCTTTTTGATAGTACCAATTTCTGTAAAGATAGAGTTTCTCAACTCTTGAGTTTTCTCATTTATACCCTTCATTATCTCTACTTTTAATTTATTGTACCTTTTTGTTATTGTACCTTTTTGTTTGATAAATTGTTCTAGATTTTCCAACCAGTCCCCAGCCATAGCCCCTTTGCTAGGGGAGTTGTAGGATTGATGTGGACCTCTTTGAGCTTGATTTCTAATGTCTGAAGAGATTTTTCTCACTGATTTGACTGGAGATCCCTTTGTGGAAGCAATATAAGACTCAGGGGTTCTTTTTTCTACCTGCTAACCCTTAAGGACTAAGCTGTTGGATTGGGAGTTTTTCCAGTCTCTTACGTGGGATAGGGTATTGTCAGGAATGTTGATTTCAGAAGTCTACCTCCTTAAGTGGGAACTGTTAGTTACCCTTACAAATTTCCAACACCTCATGTGCTAATAGAAAATTGTCAATATATACAAGCAGACCTTACAATAAACAGTAGTTAATTGGTTATTTAGAAGAGACTATAACAGACTTTTTTCTTTTTAGATGGATATAGAGATACAATTGAGGGGGAATCATTATGAAACATTCAAGAACCATTATATATACACTTAGCTTTTCAGGGCTAATGCCATATCATGGATGCCCAGCTTGGGTTTCCACTGTTGGCTGTTTCCACCAGAAGAACTCCTGCATTAAATGGATATCTTGTGGAGGACAGCGATCTTCTGCGATGATCCCCCCATATTCCCATTCTACAGTCTTCTAGGAGTTATTCATACACACTCCCCCACCCCCTCCCTACACCTCCAAGTATCCTAGGATGTTATCTCCGTGTTGTGTTGAGAATCATACAGTTTAAAGTTATTATTAGCTTACCCATCTAACATACTGGTTTCCCATGTATTCTACCTTCCACAGATGAGAGAAACCATTTGGCCCTTGAGTCTCTGAGATTGGGATACTTCACTTAGCATAATTCTTTCCATCTCCATCCATTTGGTTGCAAAAGCCATAATATCGTCTTCTCTAATGGCCAAGTACTATTCCATTGTACATAAGTACCAAAGTTTTTGTATTCACTCATCGAGTGAGGGGCATCTGGGTTGATTCCATAATCTAGCTACAGTAAATTGAGCTGCTATACACATTGAGGAAGTTACATCACTATAATATGCTGATTCTAACTCTTTTTTGAAAAAAACCCAGAAGTGGGATAGCTGGGTCATAAGGTGGATCCATCCTTAATTTTTTGAGGATTCTCCACACTGCTTTCCATAGTGGCTGAACCAGTTTTCAGTCCCATCAGCCGTGTAACAGTGCTCCTCTTTTCCCACAGCCCCTCCAGTATCTGTTGTTGCTTGAATTTAACATTTTTGCCCCTCTGACAGGAGTGAGGTCATATCTCATGGAAGTTTTGATATGCATTTCCCTTATAGCTAATGATGTAGAGCATTTTCTCAAATATTTATGGGCTTTCTGGACTCCCACTGGAGAGAAGTTCCTTTTGAGTTCTTTAGGCCATTTATTGATTGGATTATTTGTGAGTTTGGAGTTTAGTTTCTTTAGTTCCCTGTAAATTCTGGATATTAGCCCTCTGTCTGACGTGTAGCAGGCAAAGGTTTTCTCCCATTCTGTGGGTTCTCTCTTGATGCTCTTGACTAGATCTTTAGCTGTGCAGAAACTTTTTAGTTTAATTGCCTCCCATTCATTTAATTTTGATTTTACAAAATGAGCCATAGGAGTTTTGCTACGGAAGTAGCTGCCAACTCCTATATGCTGTAGTGTTGACCCTACTTCTTTTTATCGTAAGTTTAAAGTTGTTGGCTTAATATACAGGTCTTTGATCCATTTTGATTTAATTTTTGTGCAGGGCAAAAGATAAGGATCCAGCTTCAGTTGTCTACATATGGCTGTCCAGTTTGTCCAACACCATTTGTTGAACAAGCTATCTTTCTTCCACACTATGCTTTTGCCCCCTTTATCAAATATCAATAGTTAAAGATATAGGGATTTGTCTCAGGATCTTCTATTCGGTTCCACTGGTCTTCAGTTCTGTTTTGATACCAATACCATGCTGTATTTGCTACTGCATCTCTGTAATATAATTTCAGGTCAGAGATTGAGATACTCCCCACTTATTCCTTTCTATAGAGTAATGTTTTGGCTAGTCTGGGTCTCCTGTTATTCCATATGAATTTGAGTATTGCTTTTTCTATATCTGTGAAGAATGCCATAGATATCTTGATTGGGATTGCATTGAATCCGTACAGGGCTTTGGGTAGAATGGCCATCTTTATTATATTGATTTTGCCTAACCATGAGCATGGAATGTTTTTCCATCTACTCAGGTCTTCTGTAATTTCTTTTTTTAGTGTTTGATAGTTTCTTTTGTAGAGGTCCTTAACATCCTTTGTAAGGTTAATGCTCGAGTATTTCATTTTTTTGGAAGTGATGGTGAATGGGAGAGATTTTCTTATTTCTTCTTCTGCAGATTTGTTGCTGGAGTAAAGAAACGCTAGTGATATGCTGAGATGATCTTGTATCCAGCTACTTTGCTGAAAACTCCTATAAGTTCTAGGAGATTTCTGGCTGATGTTATTGGGTCTTCTAGGTATAAAATCATGTTGTCTGCAAATAGAGTTAACTTCCTCTTTTCATATACGAATACCTTTGATTTCCTTGTCTTGCCTGATTGCTCTGGCAAGGGTTTCCAGGACTATATTGAACAAGACTTGGGAGAGTGGACAGCCTTGTCTAGTTCCTGAATTCAGTGGAAATGCTTTCAGTTTTTCTCCATTGAGGATGTTGACTATGGGTCTGTCATAAATGGATCTGACATAGTTAAAGTATCTTCCCTTGATCCCTATCTTTTCCAAAGTTTTGAGCATAAAGTGGTGTTGAAGTATCAAATGCGTTCTCTGCATCAATTGAGATGATTATATGATTTTTGTTTTTAATTCTGTTTATGTGGTGAAATACATTTATTGATTTGCATATGTTGAACCAGGCTTTTTTGCCTGGAATGAAGCCCATTTGATCATAATGTACTATTTTTTTAATGTGTTTTTGTATTTGATTAGCTAAAATTTTATTAAGGATTTTTGCATCAATGTTCATCAGGGAAATTGGTCTGTAGCTTTCTTTCCTTGACACTTCATTTCCTTGTTTAGCTTTGGAATCAGAGTAATCTTTGCTTCATAAAAAGTGTTTGGGAGTGATCCCACTCTATCAATTTCCTTGAAGATCTTGTCGAGGTTAGGTGTTATTTCATCTGTGAAGGCTTGGTAGAATTCTGCCGTATACCCATCCAGACCTGGGCTTTTCCTTTTTGGGAGAGCTTTGATTGCTGCTTCAATTTCACTTTCTGTGATAGGTTCGTTTATGTTTTCAATGTCCTCCTGTGTTAAAGAGGGGATGTCATGTGTGTCCAAGAACCTGTCCATGTCCTCCAGGTTATTAAACTTGGCAGAGTATAAATTTTCAAAATAAGTTCTCATAATCTTCTGAATCTTGGATGAGTCTATGGTGATATCCACATTTTCATATTTTATGTTGTTGATTTGCTTCATTTGTTTCTTCCTTTGGTGAGTTTGACAAGTGGTCTGTTAATTTTGTTCACTCTTTCAAAGAACCAACTCTTACTTTTATTAATAGTTTGTATAGCTTTTTTGTTCTCAATTTCATTGATTTCAGCTCTGATTTTGGTAATTTTCTGTCTTCTGTTAGATTTGGGGTTGGATTGTTCCTCTTTTGTGTCATTTGAGTTGAAGCATAAGGCTATTTATCTGATCTCTTTCTAGATTTTTGATATATGCACTCAGTGCTATAAATTTACTTCTTAAGACTGCCTTCATATGGTACCAGAGGTTTCAGTATGTTGTTTCCTCATTCTCATTCAATTCCAAGAACTTCTTTATTTCTGCTCTCATTTCCTCTTTTACCCATCCTTCATTTAAGAGGTAGTTATTCAATTTCCAAGTATTTGAGTAGTTTCTGTTGTTTCTCTTGTTGTTCATTGCTAAGATCATAGCATTATGATCTGATAGAATACATGGGATTATATCCACTTTTTTATATTTGTTAAGATTATCCCAGTGAAATAGGATGCGATCTATTTTAGAGAATGATCCATGAGCCACTGAGAAGAAGGTTAATTCAGCTGTCTTAGGATGGACTATTCTGTAGATGTCTGTTAAGCCCGATTGACTAATAGAGTTGTTCAGATTGGAGACATCTTTATTGAGTTTTTGCTTTGATGATCTGTCTAGAGTTGATAGTGGTGTGTTGAAGTCTCTCAGGATTATTACTTGAGATCAATGAGTGCATTGACATCTTTAAGTATTTTTTCCATATATTTGGGGGGATTGTAATTGGGGGCATAAATGTTAATTAATGTTATATCTTCTTGATGGACTATCCCTTTTAGTATGATGTAGTGAACCTCTTTGTCCTTTCTGACTAGTTTTAGTTGGAAATTGATTTTATCAGAAAATAGAATTGCCACATCAGCTTGCTTTTTTGGGCCACAGGCCTGGTAGACATTTTGCCATCCTTTCACTTTCAGCCTTTGTCTATTTTTGAGTGTCAAATATGTCTCTTGCAGGAAACATATTGTTGGATTTTGTTTTTTGATCCTGTGGGCCAGTCTGTGTCTTTTAATTGGGGCATTGAGACCATTCACATTCAAAGTTAGAATAGATATGGGAGGCTGAGTCTCTGACTTTGTATCAATTACAGAATTTTGAGTCATCATGGACGTCTTCTTGTGTAAAATATGATTATTGACTTGCCCTTGTTTAAGGAATTAGGGTATTATTGCCATTTTCTTCTGAATGGAGAACATCTTTGAGAACAGTTTGTAGTGTAAGATTTGTGTTCATGTATCTTGTTAGCTTGAGTTTTTCGTTGAAGTATTTGATTTCCCATCACATTTGAAGCTGAGCTTTTCAGGGTATAATATCTTTGGGTGGAAGTTGTTATTTTTTAACCCTTGAAAGAAATTGTTCAAAGCTCTTCTGGTTTTCATTGTTTGCTCTGAAAAATTCATAGGGATCCAAATTGGTTTGCCTCTGAATGTGATTTGGGGCTTTTCTTTAGCCGCTTGTAGAATTCTCTCTTTAATTTCTCTGTTATTCAATTTATATATAATATGTCTTGGTGAGTTTCTCAATTGATTAGATCTATTTGGTGTTCTATAAGCATCTTGGATGTGGTATTCCAGATCAATAGCAAAATGAGGGAAGTTCTCACATATGATTTCGCTTAAAAGGTTCTTGAAGCCTCTTGTTTGCTGTTTGGAGTTTTCCTCCAGGCCAATGATTCTCAGATTATTATGCCTTATCTCATCAAAAAATACTTGGAAGTTCTGATCATGTAATACAAGATGTTTATCTTGTTTTTCTTCTTTGATTTCTACATTGTTTCAGCGATCTTCACTGTCCAATACTCGTTCTTCAAGTGCTGAAGATCTATTTGCATTAGAATTTACTCTGGTGTTGGTGTCTTCCAGTGAAGATTTGAATTGGTTAACCGTGTTTTTCTATCCTGATAACTCTGCTACATCTCTTTTCAGAATGTCAATATCCTTGTACAGCTGATCTTTCATCTCCTGGAATTGATCCTTCATATCTCCGTAGAATTTGTCTCTCATCTCTTGAAAATGCTCTTTGATCTCTTTCCTTATTTCCTCTCTCAACTATTTGATTGCATTACTAATCATAGTGCTGACACAATGTCTTTGGTTTTCATCTAGGGCCTTGGCTATGGGATCCTTAGGTGGAGAGCTCTGAGTTTGAGGAGAGTTATTTTCCCTTTTCCTCATTTTCTGAGTCAGAGAGTTTCTTTTATTTCAGCCTTGATACTCTTGTTGGAGAAACTGTAGCTTCTTATGACTTTGCTTTGTTGTGAAGAGGAGTTATTTGGTCAATATAGACCTAGAGATGCCAAGCGGTTCTGTGAGAATTTGAGAAGCTATAGGCTCAAATACTATTCCGTTTCAACTGAAACAGAGTAGCTGATGATTAGCACCAATAGTGGCAGCTTTCTTTGAGAGAACTCTCACTGTGTAGTATGATATCAAGCAAGTAGCCATTTTGAGGAATTTCAATTTCTTCAAGTGATGAGATCTCTCTGAAATTGGGGAGAAGGTTTGACTCGGAAGTCAAGGAAGTGAATTGGGGAGGTATAAAAACACACCTGATGTAAAGTATAGGGGAACTAGGGAGTGGGGTGGAGTAGGTTATTTTAATAGGACTAAGGAATATGTAGGACTGGGGAGTGGATAGGGTAAAGACTTGGGGTGAGAATGAAGTAAAGATGCTTAAATTTGGGGATTACCAGAGTACATTGGAAAAAGAAGTTAGCAGTAGGGTTAAATAAGACCTAAAGAAATAAAGTAATAAGAGCCAATCACCAATACATACACACCGATTGGTATTTACATCCACCTACATCAGAATTCAGTATTGATCATAAGGCAAGAAAGGAGCAGAGGAAACGGAAAGGAAAGAAAGAAAAGAAGAAGAAGAAAAAAAGAAAACCAACAACAAAAGAGAAACCCCAAAACCCACAGAAATGTTAAAAATTCAAAAATATTATTTTTCAGCTGGATTCCTGTTTTAAAAAAACGAAGAAATGAAAAAGTTAAATGAAAAAAGAAAAAAAACTGCAAAACTAGTTGTTACAGTTCTGAGATTTTCTGACCCTTAGATCAGGAGGTATGTATCATGTGGTGGTGGAATCAAGTCCGACATCAAGCTGGGAATTTTTTGGAGTTGAGCTTGTTTGGGGAGAAGCAGATTGGTTGAGTCCGGTGGCCTGGATTTTCTTAGAGGATCTCCTCTAAAATTTTCTGTTGCAAAGGGGTATTCAACTCCCCCTGGGTTGAATTCTGAGATGGTTGCTTTCTGCCAAACCACACTCCATATATTTCTTGGACCTGGGGCTCAGAAATTGTAGACAATCAAATTGATCCTTTTGTAGATGTGTGGGTCTCTGACTGATCCAAGGAGAGTGGCTAGCCTGAGTCTTGCTTCCTCAGGATCACTGGTGACCCACTCTACGTGTCTTGTGATCCTCAGAAGGCCCAAAAGCTGCTTTGTGGGGTTGGCTGAGATCTTCAGAAAAAGGGCCAGATCATGCCAGTGTTTATGTGATTCTCCATTGCAAGCACTGGGAGGAGTCCTGCTAGAGAGGTCCAGGCCTACTCAGCCTTGGCTATGCGAGGAGCTCAGAAGCTAAGGTGGAGCCCAAGCTGCCCCATATATTCAAAGCTTCCTGAGGCAGGTTTCAAGCAGAGGCTGAAGCAGAGGATCCCCTATTGATGGATGCGCCCTGTTGGAGCAAGCTCTGTTCACAGGCTCCTCCTATTTGGGTGGGAAGGCGTATGGACCAAAGGGGAGAAGGTCACCAACTGACAGGTTTGGGAGCTGGAGAGGTGAATTGCAGTTTGCTACAGCCCCCAGTGCAGGTGGCGAGTTGTTGGGGGGGCGGTAACTTCTGTTTCTGGTCACGGGGGACTGAGGCCCCATAAGGCTGCTGGGCAACTCACTCCACCCTCAGGGACACACCTCGCCCTCAGGGACACGTCACAATGGTGATGGACCGCCTATGAGTTTGTTAATGTTTGCAATTTCTCCCCAGCGCTTTATGCAAGATTAGGTAAAATAATGAGCAGTCAGATTGGGGAGTTCGCAGTGGTATGTGGTTAGGAACCTGGCTCCCTTTCTCCATTTTAGATTCCAGTCCTCTGCCCGTGGCAGCAGAGAGACTGAGAGCATTTTTTGCTGATCAGCCAGCCCCGCCCTCAGGAAAATGAGCAGGCTGCAGCCACTCACAGGGTCCGCTGTAATTTCGCTACTGAGAGCAAAAAACTACCCGAACTTAATTCCAAGTTCATAAACATGAAGAGCAGTCAAATCAGGGTGTTCTCAGCGGGCCGGGCTAGCGTACATGTTTACGAAGGTGGCTCCCTTTCTGTTTTAGATTCCAGTCTAAAAATGAGCAGGCTGCAGCCGCTCACAGGAACAGCTGTAATTTTGCTGCTGAGAGCAAAAATTACCCAAACTTAATTCCAAGTTCATATATATGAAGAGCATGCAGATCAGGGAGTTTGAAGCCAGACTAGGGGATCTGATTAGGGGTAACTTGCTCCCCTATGGGGAAGTTCCCCTACCCTGGGTGTGTGGCTGGTCACACGTGTGCCACAAACTTCCTCCTTTTTTTTCATTAATTCTCTTCACTATTCTTTTGGAGTTAAAGAATTAGCAGGTGGTAATGTTTGCCCATATTGGGAGGTTCGTCCTACTGTGGGAATCCGCGTGCAGACGTACAACGTGAGGTGACTCTCAGGAGCGTCTGGGAGTCAGTGCTGCTGGGGTGACCGCCATCTTCCTGCCTCTAATTTAAAGTCTTAACTAGACTTTTCTGATACCTAGGTTTTCATAAGTAATCTGTCAGAACTGAGTAAATTTAATTTAGCATAAATGGGATTGATCTTTATGCATGTTTGTTAAAAGACATCTGATTAATTTTCAAAGTCAAAACACTGAAACAGCAATTTCTAAATACAAATTCAGGTACTCTTGAGTTCCAAATTCAATAAGGCAATATGTAGGGGTATGTTAAATAGGTTTATTAAAGTTATCTGTAAATGGAAAAATAGTTTAAGATTGTTTGGTTTCTAGGTCTTCACTGTAAGTAGGGATATTGAGATAAATTATGGCAGATATAATTCTATATGCAAAGACTATAAAAGTTTCAGCTATGTTTTTAAGCATCTTAAAAATAAAGGAGCAATTTGTTTAAATACAGAAAGTTCCTAAGAATTGTTTCAGAATATAAATTTAAGGGAGAAGAACATCATAGGTATGAAAATCTATTTTGGTTGTCTTGTAGGATAAATAAATTGTACAGTGTCTAAGTTACACAAGGTTTATTGAAGATACATCTCAAAATATTTATATGATTTAGTTGACTACCAGTTTCACTAAGGTCATATTTTTAAAAAATTAGAAAAAAAGAAAATCTAATTCTTTAGGTTTAACAACAGAATTTCTTACAATATTTCTATTGATAATTTAAATTTTTTGTATTTTTCTTTTAAAACTTTAACTGTTACCTGTTAGTATTTTCCAAAAGTGCTACTAACACAACAACCCAGGTTAATAAATAAGCTATCAGGTGTAGAACAGATAAGATAGTATATACAAAAGGACATAGTGTAAGTTTATAGACCTTAAAGTATAACCCATTACTCCTCCTTTAAGACTGGTGATACTGACCTGTTGGATGTTCAAACCGTAAACCAGGAGACGAAAGTCAAGTAAGTGAAAGGGTTAAAAAAAATGCCAATTTTTTTTCTTTTTAAATTTTTTTTTATTTTTGAACAATCATACAAGTTTTTAACAAAATAATATAAAATGTGTATAGATTCTGGATATTACAATTACCCCCCATGAGTGCCCCCCCAATTACCCACCCTTATCCCTCCCTTCCCCTTCCCACAATATCTCTAAAAAAGGATTATGTTGTATAACATTACACCTTATCTGGGTTTAACACATGATAATAGACCAACTTTCTCTTGACTGTTGCCTTTTAGATCATCCAAAACTCAGGGAGCAATGGGACTTCTCTAAGGGTTCTGCAATTCTGAGTCACCTAGCTTCTTGATCAGGGGGTCCAGGGAACCTTGGATAACAGAAAGCCAATAAGTGCACTCTCTGCAGAAAGGAGAGTCATTGGAATGAAAATGTCACTGACATTTCTGAAAGAAGCAAGACCATGAATCATCCTGAGACACAGCATGAGTTGCAGAGAGAAACTAAAGGTGCTAAGAGTATTCTCACAAGTCCTGCATAGTGGCTTTTGGCAAACCTGAGCTGACTCAGTATTAGGTAGGTACAAGAACAATTTTGATCTTAAACAGCTGGCAGGAAAGTATAACCAAAGCAAAGTCATGCAAGGAAGATAGCGTTTTTGTGCAACTTTAGACAAGCACTGCTTCAGTTCTCCCAAGTAGGTAAAACTATGAGCTAATAAAGGTAGGATTCCTATATGAGTCCCTTATAACTATCATGAAAGACTAACTTCATTCTATGTCAACTGGAGACCCATATTTCTGTTTCAGTCAGCTTTTCCACTGCTATGACAAAACAAAACAAAACAAAACAAAACCCTGACAAGAACAGTTTTAGGAAGATAAGTTTATTTGTAGGCTCAAGGTTTCAGAAGTCTTGGTGCATAGAAGTCCAGCTCCATTCCTCAGGGCTTCAGGTGAAGTTGAACATTATGGTGGCAGATTGAGGCACAGGGAAATGGCTTAAGACATAGCTCCAGAAAGCAGAGAGATAGTCCGTATCAGATAAAAATATATAACCCAAAGACATGCTCCCAATGACCCACTTTCTCATGTCACACCCTACCTGATTTCCATTTCCAAATAATTATTATCAGGGTATTAACTCACTGATTAGGTTAAGACTCTCATAACCTAATCATTTCACTTCTGAGCATTCCTGCATTGTTTGACACAAGCTTTTGTAGGACACCTTTCCTCCAAATCATAACATTCTACCCCATGGCCTCCAAAACTCATGACAATCTCATAATGCAGATGCATTTAGTCCATTTCCAAGAGAATCCATAGTCTCAACTGCTCCAAGATTTCCCCAAAGTCAAAGTCAAACTCCTCTGGAACTCAAGGCAAACTTACACCATGAGCTCTAGTACAAATCAAATCAAGTTACCTATGTCCAATATATAACAGCACATAATGAATATTTCCATTCAGAGAAATAGGGGCATAGAAAAAAGGATAGGATCAAGCAAGTCTGAAATTGAGCTGGGAAAACAAATGCTGTTTGCCCACATTTGACATCTGGAGCAAAAGACATTGTGACTCTCTCCAAAGGCCTTCTATAGCTCTGCCCTATGGCATTGCAGGTTGCAGTCCACATGGCCTCTGTGTTGGCTTGTCTGCTGGACTCCAGCTTTCCTTGGCTGATGTTCTATGGTAATGGAATTTCTTTCTTTTTTATGGTTTGATGGTTTAATGATGTCAGGGCTGAATTCTCTCTCTCTCTCTCTCTCTCTCTCTCTCTCTCTTTTTAATTTATTAATATCAGGGATTTCCACTGCAGCTTCAGCTTCCTCCTCACATCTCCAGCCATTATCCTTTCAGGTGCTTGCCACAGGTATTTCATCACTGGAGAACATTATCTGGCCTCTGAGGCCTTCTTTTGAAATCATGATGAAAACCTCCATGACCCCCTAACTCCAGAATCCTGCAATCATACAGAATCAGCACCACATCATTGCCACCAAGGTCTGCCACCATATTGCCAAGCTTCTAGGAACCCTGATTGCATCATCCTCTGAGTGCCTGGGTGGCGGAGCACATTGAAAACCTTCCTAGGCCACTGTATGCAATCAGGTTTTCCAACTGATTTCTTCTCAAGGAAATTTTTTTTATTCTGTGAGTTTGAGATGGGTTTGGTCTTGCCAATTCCTGAGATGTCCTCAAACCATCTTTATTTTTGCCCCTGAGCAAAGTCTTTAGAACTTATTTAGTGGCAGTAACACTTTTTAACAATTGCAACTTCCTTAGCCTCAGTATTTTTTAAAATTTTTATTCAGAAATTTATTTATTGAACAATCAAATAAGCTTCTAATGAAATAATATAGTATACATATAAATTCTGGAAATTAGATTTATCCCCATGAACCCCCCAATTACCTACCCTTATCTCTTCCCCCACCTCCTTCCCATTACATCTCTATAAATGCCTTAGGTTGTATGACCTTACACCTTATCCGGATTTAAAACATAATAATAGGCCTCCTTTCTCAATGGCCAGGGTCTAGCTCCAGCCTCCACAGATGAGTGAAGTCATTCAACCCTTGGTTCTCTGGGTTATGCTGATTTCACTCAGCATAATTTCTTCCATAGCCATCCATTTACCTTCAAAGGCTGCAATATTGTTGTTTCTAATTGCTGAGTAAAACTCCATGGTATATATGTACCTCAGTTTTTTGATCTATTCATCCAGAGAGGGACATCCGAGTTGTTTCAATAACTTAGCTATTGTAAATTGAACTCCTTAACCCCAGTTTTATTCCCACCTTTCAAATTCAAGTCTTTCAAATCTCTGCTCAGCTTTCTGCCACTGATTATTGCAATAAATTTGGCTGAAAGTTTCCAACATTACCCTCGCCACTGTGTGAATGCTATGTTGTCTAGAATTTTCTCCCACCAGATTAGGAAATCCATTGCCTTTAAAAATCACCCTCACAGAAAGTCTCAGGACATGGGCAAAATGTAGACAACTTCTTGGTGAAAACCTATCAAGAATGGCCTCAGATAACTTCTTGGTGAGAACATTTCAAGAACGGCCTCTAATCCAATTTCCAGTACAATCCTCTTTCTCCTGTGATACCTCCTGAGTCCTGTCTTTACTTAGCACTTTTCCATTAGTATTCTGATTGTTTGAGCTCCCACCATAAACATCTACTGAGTTCTGCTTACAACGTTCTAAAGCTTCTCCAGCTTGCATTGCTAAACCATCCAAAATTCCACCCACAAATTCCAATATGCTCTAAAATCTTCTGAACCACATGACCAGATTAGTCATAATAATGACCCCACTCCTGGTACCATTTTCTGTTTTAGTCAGCTTTTCCAGTGCTGTTACTAAAAGACCTAATGAGAACAATTTTTAGGCAGAAACATTTATTTGGGGACTCATGGTTTCGGAAGTCTTAGTCCAAAGAAGACAGGCTCTGTTCCTCAGGGCTTGAAGTGTGGTTGAACATCATGGTGGAAAAGTGAGGCATAGGCAAGTGGCTCAAGGCATAGTTTCAGAAAGAAAAAAGATCCTCATGTCAGGTCCAAATATATAGCACTGTTACATTTGGAATAGCAGGTGTCCCCCAAAAGCTCATATATGACTATTTAGGAAAGCTGAGGTGAAATGACTGGATTAGAAAAGTCTTAACCCAATCAGTGAGATTAACTGGCAACTGTAAGCTGATATGTTGTGGCTGGAGGAGGTGGGTCATTGAGGGCATTCCTTTGGAATATATATTCTATAACTAGTGTGAAGTTACTTCCTTTGTTCTTCTTCCCTTGTGATGACATGAGCTCTCTGATCACCAGAGTTGTGCCTGCCACTATGATGTTCAGCCTCACCTTGAGCCCGAGGACTGGAACTGGCCTTTCAATGAACTAAGACCTCTATTAAACTCTGTTTACAAGATTCTAAAAATTTTCCAACTTGCTTTACTAAAATCAACTCTAAAATAAATTTTTCCTTCTAAAATTGTTCTTGTCAGGTCCTTTAATCACAGCAATGAAAAAGCTGACTAAAACTACCTCAAAACCATGTCTCCAATGACCCCCCTCTTCAGTCATACACCATCTATGCCCAGTTACCAGTTAATCCTCATAAGGATAATAACTCACCAAATGGGTTAAAGATCCCATAACCCAATAATTTCACCTCTGAGCCTTCTTGCATTGTGTAACATGAGCTTTCAAGGGACATCTTTCAATCAAACTATGGCAAATTTTTTTGAGCATCATATATAAGTAGGCATGATCTATCTCTCTATATTTATCCCTCTAAAAGATGCAAAATGACATGTAGATGTGCTAATTAACTTTTCCAAGAAAGTCCTACATGACAGAGCTAAAGGGGATCACTTTGCCAAGCAGTTGGCTCTAATGAAAAAGTTGCTTTATGCAAATCAGATTTCACTATAACTTAAGGACACCTAAACCATTGTAAAAGCTAAATGATGTATATATATTTCTAATAATTTGGTAATATTTCCAACAACTTTTCTATTTCCAAAGTTTACAGAGAATAATATTTTCCTCTCTTGCTTATTATTGTTTTAACACATTCCTTTTCCTATGTATGCCTTTTCTAGTCACTTGCCAACCACCACCATAAACCTCTGGACTTCACTAATTTGCAAGATACCCAAGCTGCAAATGGATTTCCAAATAGAGTCCGTAAAAAATCTCCCTCTACTTATGGTCCTTAGATAAAACTCTGTAGGAAGATTCTCACTACTCTTTATCTTGAAGCAGACATAGCCCCTTTCCCTTAATGTCAGTTTAGGATACTTCCCCAGAGGGAGAAATAACAGGAATCCCCAGATGCCTAGCCACAAAGCTGGCTTAGCAGCAGATCAGAGGAACAACTGAGTAGTGGCCCAAGTGGATTTGAGCATAAGTATGACCCATGGTTGTGCAGAGCCTTCCATAATGATGTGGTATGTTTGAGATATACTGGGCCTGAAGCAGGTTGGACCAATGCCAAAGGTGAACCAAGACACATGGTCCTGTCATTCTGCATGGCTCAGGCCAGAATAGTACAGATATCTGCCCCACACAGTGTTGCATTTTAAGTTCCCATCCCCACTCTTAGCATGCACAATTTACTGACCTCAACCTCTGGCTTCCCAGAGAAGCTGATAGAAATAAAAAGCAAGCTAAACTTGGATGAGATTCAGGGCTAACCAACAGCAGTAGTATGTTCCAAACCCTAAATTAGCATAAATTTGGACCAATAGAATTAGTAGTTTTCCCAAACCTAAATATCATAAGTTTGAGCCAATAGCATTGACATTTCTTTCAAACCCTAATTTGCATAAGTTTGGATCAATAGCAGTGACCAAAGTGCTATATGAACCTCTAGATGAGCACACTCAAGTAGAGAAAATGTATCAAATCCCCTCTTTCATTGCAAGAATTCTGGATTTTTTCTTCAGTAAAACATGCTCTTCCATTTACTTGTCCTGGAATGTGGATTTAATTATTTAAATTCAAAAGACAAGAATCCAGAAAGAACAAGAAATCAGTTGCAAGTAGCTCAGGTCTGCTGCAACATTGGCATAAACAACTGTTAAGAGCTGCAAAGGACTGTCCTACTCAGCCCAGTCAAAGAGTAGGTAACCAGGCCATGTGGACCCCAGGCCTCTGGCCCTAAGCTGGCAAGAATGTCCAGAACCCTAGCCCATAGGAACTGACCTGCCCAGTCAGCCATAGAGCAGGTCCACACACCATGTGGACCTCAAGCCAGTAGTCATGCCCAGGACCCCCATCTCAAGAGCTGACCCACCCAGCCCAGCCCCTACATGCAGATCTCAGGTCATGTGGGCCCCCAGGCTTCTGGTCTCTGGCCAGTAGGCATGCCTAGTACACCTACCCCAGAGGACCCTGCCTGGAGGTGCTGACCTGCCCAGCCCAGCCATGGAAAAGGTTCCAGATCAATGCCCTGGAGCCTAGATCCATAAAATACACCAAAATGAGTCTCCAGGCAGAAGCAGCTTTCTCAGAGAAGGTGTACATCAGAGGGGTGCTGCTTACCTGATACTTTGATCATCAAAAAACAAGTACCTGGAGCCCTGCCTTGCTTCCCCAAAGGTAACCTCAATTCTAAGATCCAAAAGAAGCTCATAAAAAATGAGGACTCAGGGGCTGGAGCAGTGACTCAGTGGTTACAGTGCTTGCCTGGCATGCATGAGGATGTAGATTCAAACCCCAGCATCACATATATAACATACAGTTGAAGCAATGAAAGTAACTTGAAAAACTAAATAAAATTGATTCTCTCTTTCTCTCTCTCACTGTTCCTCTATCTCTCAAAATAAATGAGAACTCATACTAAAAAATGTTCACCTCAAACACATACATCTCCACTTCCACAACCAAGACAGCACAAACTCACTAATAAAACACAATGACTTTGAACCACAACCAGATAAGTATGTTAACACTGTACATGAATGGTCTAAATGCACCAATTAAAAGACACAGATTAACATATTGGATAAAAAAAATCAATATGCTGCTTATATTAGACCCATCTTATAGCCAAAGACATATAGAGAAAGAAGGTGAAAGGATTGGAAAAAAAATCCACTAGGCTTACCACCCCTAAAAGCAAATTGGAGTCATACTTTTTATATCAGACAAAGTATTTCAATCACAAACTAATCAGAAGAGACAAAAAAGCTATTATATCAAAGAAAAGGGAAAAATATATCAGGAAGATATAACCATAGTAATTATTATGCTCCATCAGCAACCCTCACATGTAAGTAGAGAAAAATACTCCATGGCACACAAACACTTAGGACTCCAACATGATAATACTGGGAGACATTAATATTCCTCTATCACTGATAGAGAGTTCATCAAGGCAAATATATAATAAAGAGATATCCAGTATAAAGAACTCCATGAACTAAATGGTTTTAACAAACGTCTATAAAATATGCCACTCCAAATAGGCCAGGTTTACCTTCTTATCAATAGCACACGAATCCTTTTCTAAAATAGATCATATTCTAGTTCACAAATGAAATCTCAGCAAATATAAAAAAGTAGAACTTATTCCATGTATCCTATCAGATAATTATGCCATAATTCTGGCAATTAAGAGCAAAAATCATAACAGAAAATAAAATACATATGGAGATTGAATATTACCCTATTAAATGAAGAATGGATCCAAGAAGACATGAGAGCAGAAATCAAGAATTTCCTATAAGCAATTGAAAATGGAGACACACAGAAACATCTAAAAAGCATGAAAGCATTTTTTAAGGAGAAAATTCAAAGTACTGAGTCCCTACATTAAAAAACAGAAGAGATCATGAATAAATAATCTATGCTCCACCTCAAACGCCTAACTAGGAAGAACTAGCAGAAGGCATGCAATAATCAGGATCAGATAAAAAACCAATGAAATGAAGACCAAAAAAAATCAATAAAAAGAATCAATGAAACAGCACTGGTTCTTTGGACAGGTAAATAAGCATCATCGATCCCTACCCAATCTCACAAAAAGAAGGAAGGTAATGAACCAAATAATAACTTCACCAATGAGAAGGGATCAATCACCTCTGACTCCATGGAAATGCAATGAATTATCAGAACCTATTTTGGAAAACTATATGCCTCAAAATTAGATAATCTGGAATACATGAAATTTCTAGACACATACAACATCTGCAAATCAACACAGGATGTTATTGAAAGTCTAACAACCCAATAACAGGCACCAAAATATGTAGAGCCTTTAAAAGCCTTCCAAAGAAAAGTCCAGAATCTGACAGATTTCCCACTGAGTTTTATCACACCTAAGAAGAGGAGCTAACACCTCTCTTTCTCAAGCTATTCTGAGAAATGTAAACATTTTTTTATTTTTTTATTTTTGAACAACCATACAAGTTTTAAACATTATTTATAAGGGAGACATAACTCTGATACCAAATCCTAACAAATACACATAAAAAAGAAAAAAAACTACAGGCCAATATCACTGATGAACATATATGAAAAAAATCCTTACTGAAGTTCTAGCAAAACACATTCAAAAACACATTAAGAAGATAGTTCATGATGATCAAGTGGGATTCCAGGCTTGCAACGTTGATTCACCACTCACAAATCAATAAATGTGTAGGATTTAATAAATGATGGAAGAGGAACAAATTTACTGAAGGGTTAACATGTGATGATGAATTCATGGTCATGGGACAAAATAGTCAGGGATGCCTGAGAGCTTATATCATAACACGAACATTGGTGGTCTAAGTCCCATGTGAAGATAGTGATGTTATACAAAGTAAGAGTTCATATTCATGTGAAGGATGTAGGACATCCAGAGAGAAGAAAGAAAATGACACTATATAATGTGGAGTTCATGATTAGGTGAAAGATGCAGAACCTTAGAAGTACACATACAGGACATCTGGAGAAAAAAGATAATGGTGTTATATAGACTGGATACACTAAAATGCCATTGCGAATATTTTTAAGATGTATTTTTGCTTGCTAAACTGTAAACTATCACAGCTGAACTGTAAACTACTGCAAGAAATGAAAAGTTACACAGATTGTCTCTGGCAATCTTGTGAGGTCTTGATTTGAGCCCCCTGGGTTCCCAACTTAGTTCTTTAGTAGTATCTAAGAGGTGATTGCAAGCATCTTTCACAAAATGTGACTCATCACTTAAACAGAATTAAGGACTAAAACCATATGATAATTTCAATTGATGCAGAAATGGCCTTCAAAAAATTGAGCTCTCATTTATGCTCTAAACCTGGAGAAGGTAGGGACCAAAAGAAAACATCACAACTATGTAAAGGCTACAGATGACAAACCCAAGCTAATATAATACTAAATGGAGAAAAATTGAAAGAATTTCCTCTAAACGTTGGAGCAAGTCAACGCTGCCTACTGTCACCACTTTTACTCAATATAGTCTCTGAGACCTGAACTGAAGCCATCAGGTAAGAGAAAGAAATCTTAAGAATAGGAAGACAGGAAGTGAAAATATCCCTTTTTGCTGATAATGTGGTCCTATATCTGGAAAATTTAAAAACTCCACCAAAAAAACCTGCTTGAGTTTATTAGCAGATTTAGGAAAGTAGCAGGCTACAAAATCAACACCCATAAATCAATAGCTTTCCTATAAGATAACAATAATAGGGCAGAAGAAGAAATCATGAATTTGGCCCTATTCATAATATCCTTAAAAGGAATAATAATTGGGAATTAATCTAACAAGGGAAGTAAAAGTCCCCCACAATGAAAATTATTGAACATTGAAGAAAGAAATTGAAGAAGACGTAAGAAGATGGAAAGATGCTCCATGCTTGTGGGGGGCTGCATTGCCCCCTGGGAGCCGATCAGGAGGAGGGTGAGTGCTGACGGCTGGAACCCGGGTCCCCCCTCGTCCGGGGACCCCTTCCCTCCCAGCCGGGGAAACGAGGCAACCACACGCAGCTGATGGCAGCTCAGAATCCGTTTATTACTAAGGCACACGGGTTTTTATATATGGAGGAGTGGAGACAGCCAAGAAATCAATAATCCTTCTAAGGGAGTTGCCAGGGGTTATGTAGATTTTGAGTACACACAAACAACTAGGTAACAGCACATTCCAACCGACTCTAACTCTTTGCATAACAAAGCAGGACCTAGCAGCCCTTCCTGAAGGAACTTATGGAAATAGTAACAAGATCGCCCTAGGGCAGCTGTTGAAATAGGGGTGAAGTCTACACCCCAATAATTCCCCCTTTTTATTTTATTTGAAAGTGTCCAGGATCTGTCTTAGGTTGTGGAATGCGATAACCCTCTTTACCCGTCATGGGGATGGGCAACAGCATGGTTGCTTCCCTGGCTTAGGTCAGTAAGGCATCCATTCCATCATACCCGTCATTGATTCAAGGACTCATGTCTCTTTTAACATATAAAATCATACTTTGGGGGGGGTCTTGCCTTTGCTGCTGTGCCAGCAGGGTATTGTATGATTTTTAGTCTGTTGTTGCTGCCATCAGCTGTAAGAGCGATAAATGAGGAAAATTATATCTAAACTTAACACTCCAATCTAGGCACCAATGCCAGATCAATTTTTTAAGGGCTTTTGACATCCTGGTAGCAAGCCAAATAAAGACATAGGTGGAACTCTGCTCTCAATTAGAGCCTTAATTTCTCTAACAAAGTGGTTAAATTTTTAAACTTGTTGTTTCAAGGGCCTTTCACCATCTCACTTAGATGAGATATAGACTAGACAAATTGTGCATAGTATAAGAAACAGGTGTTACACAAATATCTTTGAACTGTGGGGAACAATACATGTGAAATATCATAACAGCATTATGCCCGCTTGCAAATGCTCGTTAATTTGTTATTGAGTCCTTAGGGCAGTCGCAGTTTGGCTGAACAATCTATTTACTGCTGTCTTTGTAGCCACTGAATGGTGCGTAGCCAGTCCCGCGGCCACAGCAGCTGCAGTTGCAGCCACAATGGCTGTCACAATAGCTGCTTTGAATCCGAAATCCCTTTAGGTTTGATAGAGCTGAATGTTCTGGGCATTCACCTTTACTTTCACTGGAACAGGAATTGTTGCAGGGACACAGAGGAGGGAGGAGTCAGGAAATCCCTTTTAGCAGGAACAAAGCTCAGTAGGATTCCGTGTCATTTTGATGTCCCATCAGAAGCAGAAAGCTGACGCACAAGTTGTTCCGGCATCTTTTGGGGACCATCATTTTTCTGTGGAAAAACACAAACACTACCTCGACCCCAGATTAAGACCATGTCGGGTCCATGTCATTGGTTATCAATGGGTTCCTTTCACATGACTTGTGCATAGGATCGGCCACTAGGATGTCAATGGCGTTCGGTTGCGGGTATTCTTGTTAACATTCAAAATTTAAAAATTAAGAATAAAAGGATGTGATTAAGTAGGTCTCATGGGGCAGTATATTCCCCCTTTTTGTTTTTAAGTAGATTAGTTTTGATGGTGAGATGTGCACGATCTACAATGCCTTGACCCTTTTTTTAAAAAAATCTGTATTCTGATCTAATCCTTATGAAAATTTTAATGTTTCCAATCACTTTAAACCTTTTGTACTCTTTACATATAGAATTACACCTGTT
>PVKS010029621.1:0-25183 GCA_004027875.1 Aplodontia rufa | reverse complement strand
CAAATTGAATGACTCTCAGAGTAATAGGGGGATGGCTCTCTAGGATGCTTGGAGGTGTAGGGAGGGGGATGGGGAGGGGATGGGTATATGAAGAACTCATAGGAGACTGGAGAGTGGGAATAGGGGGGAACCACCCCAGAAGCCGATGTCATTCCTCCATGAGATACCCATTTAACGCATGAGTTCTTCTGGGGAAAACTGCAACAGGTGAAAACCAAGGTCATCCATGTTTTGGCATTACCCCTGGATAACAAAGTATATATAGATTGATTACTGATGGTTTGATAATGTTTCCCCCTCAATTGTATCTCTATATACTTCTAATAAAAAAAAAAAAAGAAATCCCTCCAAAAAGATAATTCTGACCTTGGCAAATGAAGATGACAGCTGCGTACAAGTTAAGGCCAAAGTGTCATTTGAAAAGAGAATCCACCATCTAACATACACTCAAACTTGGAGAAGACACTATCCTCAAATAAGAAAACAGGAAGTGGTGTGTTTGCAGTTGTTCTGGTGATGTTACACGCGGTGGAACACCCGACTTCACATAAACTTGTCACTTGTGTTCATTTGCTGTTTCATAACTACCTTCAAAGGTCTTGATTTCGCCTTTAAGCAGCTTGAACAACTAGGAAAACTGTATTTTGGGTAGTTGATATAATTTCTTACAGGTTCGGGAATACAGCTCTCAGCCAGTCTCTCACAAATGACTTCTTTGAATCCCTTACTTACCTTCACAGTAGGCAGAGTCTCCCTGCACAGAAATGTAACCATTCTTGCACTCACAGGTAGCTTTTGTATTCCAGTTTTTACACTCTGAATTTTCACCACATTTAGGTGCTTCGGCACAAAAGTTATGACCTAGAAAATACAAATAAAATTTTACATCAGGAAAGGAGGGAATACAAGAATTCCAAATGATAAAGCATGAACCTTTTTTATTATGTCATTATGTATAAAACGAACAAAGGCAATAAGCAGGGGAGACCTAGAGAAGAGAAATAGGAAATGGGTCTATCCCATGCTTCAGAGATTTTTTTAACCATATTCAGATTTGCTATGGTTGTTATTACCGGAAGGCTCTTATTCATGCTGATCCTGAATCCTCTTCCTATTTTCTTCTTATATGACTGACTTTTAAAAACTCATTCCATTGTAAAATTTAGGATATGTAAAAAGGGTAGATAAAATAAGCATATGAATATATAAAATGAATACAATGAAAATATTATCAATACTTCTCCTTAATGAATCTTTTTCCCGGCAACCAGAGAAAACTATCCTGAATTTTGTGTTAATCGCTTACATACATTTACAATTTTTATTAAATATAGGTACTATTTCCCAAACAAATATAATTTAGTTTTGTCCATTTAAAGTTCACACAAATGAAATCATGCTGAACATATTTTGTATGCTGTTTTTTCTATTCATCTATATTAATGCCTTCAATATCCATTTGTCAATGATATATAATATTCCATAGTATGAAAAGCTCACATTTTATACATTACGCTATAAATTCACACTTGAGTTACTTGAAGGCTTTGAATTATAAAGAAGGCTTCTAGAAACATTCTTAAACATGTTTCCTCGGACCTAGTCTTTTAACCATATGTATGACATTTTCTTTGCTCAACATTCCGGCCTGAATCCCTGCCATTCCTTTCAGGATAATTATTTTTCTTCCAAAAGTATATTTTAGAAGCTTCTTTAGTGTGGATATTTTCATAGGACTGTGCTCCATTTTCATTTATCTAAATGTAGTACTTAAAGTTTTACTGGGTATACAGTTACTATATCTCAACATTTTGAAAACATTATTCCATTGTTATGGCTTCTATTATTGCTTCTGAGTAATCAGTTGTTAATCTAATATTCCTTTCTTCCTATGTGGCAACCTCTTTCTCTGTGGATACTTTCAAGATCCATTTGTCTGCTTGGTTGGTTGCTTGTTTTACACTGTTCAGTTTTATACTGGGGTTCATGGTGTGAAATTATTATTAGGATTTCTTGGGATTCCTCAATCCAAGGATTGGTGAATTCTTTCACAATTTTGTAAAACTCTCAAGTACTGTCTCTTCAAAAAATCTCTCACCATTTTCTCCATTCTTTCTTCTAACTGGGTAATTGTTCTTTCTTGAGCTCTCCTTCATGTAACTCAGATTTCTTTTCATATAATCCATTTCTCCTCTCTATGCTAAATGCTGCATGAGTTTCACATGTATTTTTAAGATATGTCTCTAGAGTTGTACCGCATTCTGTTTCAGTCACTCATATCATTTTTAATTTCACTTATTTTATTTTTATTTTCTAAAATTACATTTGATTCTTTATTGTTCTGTTTTGTCAAATTTGGCAGACCCTTATTCTTTCTTATTTCTTGGAACACATTACACCTACATATTTTATATTAACAATTTCAATATCTTCAGTCTTTGTGCATCTTTTTGCAGTTTGCTTTTGGGGCTGAATATTACATATGATGGTTAATTTTCTTGTTTTGAGCTGATTCTTTTAATTGTGAACTCATATTCTTCAAAATTTCAAATATGGGAATTATTTGAAGTTTTGGTTTTAAAATTGCACTTCTTCAGAGAGAACTTATGTTTGCTTCTGTCAGTCACCTAAGGGAATCATCAACCCAAAATCACTTTAAACTACATTTTGCCCTGGGATGAAATTGAGCCACACAGATAGAATAAATTCTAGCCCTAAGCTTTCAGGAATGCAAACTTTTCTCCTCTAGACACCAATCCAGAGTCAAGACTGACAGGTAAATATCCTTCACTGTGGATTCTTCCTAGTTCACCCACTGAGGTATTCAACCTTCAAGGTCTTCAAGTCCCATATTTAAGCATGTCAACTAGCCCCAGCCTATCTCCTACATTCCTATACAGTGTCCCTTAAAATTCACAATCCAATCACTGGGGACTAAAGTTGCTGGCAGGGCAAATGCCAACTTCCATGTACTTGTTTATTTCAATGGCATTATATTTTTCCAGTATTTTGGGTCTCTGATTTTCCACCTTCCTCTACTGCTACCTCCACCAATTTCTTAAAATGTGCATATATTATACAGTATTTGGAGATTAAGCTAAGAAGAATAGGTTATGACTAAGACAAAAGTTGTAAAGTTCAGATATGATAAGATAAAGGAAGGTACTCTGTCATCTTTAAATCAGTCTATTTTAATGAGTGATAATTACTATGCTTTATCACATATTGTTTTCATAGAAAATAATGGATGTAGGAATCAAGATATCTGATGTAGAATTCAGAGTCTGAAATTAGTAAACACCATAACTCACTTTGCTTATCTAGGTGTGTCTACCAGGAATGGATGAGATCAACTATTTCCAAACTATGTTTCTCAGGGCTCTCTGCACAGATAAATTGTGACATAGGATTTAGTCCGCTACCTCTATTCAAGTACAGTAGTTATGCTTTTATAATTTTGACATGTGGATCTTGGAAACAACAATCTGTGGCTTAAAAATTGGGAATCATGAAATTATATAAATTCCAAGTTTAATTCCTTTTTGATGAAATGCCAAAACATTTTTTCTCCAAAACAGAATTTTAAACCAACAATATTTAGGCTGTACTTAATCTAGAGGATTATAGCTATTGTTATTCAATAATAATAAAATTCATGTACCCATAACACTCCTGACATAATAGATGTTTTTTGTCTTTATTATTTTTTATTCAGAAATTTATTTTTTGAAAAATCAAACAAGCTTCTAATGAAATAATATATAAATTCTGAAAATTAGATTTACCCCCAAGAGCCCCATTACCCACTCTTATCCCTCCCCCCTTCCCAATACATCTGTACAAATGCCTTAGGTTGTATGACACTACACCTTATCTAGATTTAAAATATGATAATAGACCTTTCTCAATGGCCAGGGTAACAGATGTTGTAAATGAGGATGAAAGTATTCTACACTTTATTAATATGTGGTTGAGAAAGTTAAGTGGACTGATCCATTAAAGCACTTGGAACAGCTACTGACACATAAAAGAAAGTCAATAAATGGTACCTTTTATGATTTGCATACTAGGCATCCCTCAAAAGTTCATGTGTAGAACAATGCAAGAAGGCTCAGAGGTGACATAATTGGGTTATGAGATCCTTCACCCAATCACTGAATTAATCCTCTCATAGGACTAATCAAGTGGTAAATGAAGGCAGCTAGGGTGCAGCTGGAGGAGCGGGGTCCTTGGGGGTGTGCTTTGAGGTTCTGTTTTGTAGCTGGTGAGTGAAGGCTCTCTCTGCTTCCTGCTCATCATGTGACCTGCTTCCTTCTACCACACTCTTATGCGATGATGTTCTGCCTCAACTCAAGCCCCAAGAAATGGAGCCAGCCTTCTGTGGACTCCAATCTCTGAAACCAAGAGGTAGTCCTTCTCTAAAATTGTTCTTGTTGAGTCTTTTAGTCCCAGCAGTGAAAAAGCTGACTAAAACACCACCATAATCATAACGATGATCATGTCAACAATGGTGGTTACAGCTCAAAACAACTTAATAATGCTGTGATTTTCAACTTCAAGACAGGAGAAACTGGAACACTTTGCTGGAGAGGCCAGGGTTCTAAATTTGGTCTGGCTAAATTCTAAGCCTATGTATTTTCCACTGTGTAGCATATATCCTTCTGATAGCAAAACAAGTGATAAAAAGTGAAAGACGCAGCTGTTCCTTGGGACATTACAGCGTAAATGCACAGCCCTAGTGAATGTGCTTACCTCAGCCTCTACCAATGGCCTGTTTACTACTGATTACCCCAGGCAAAAGAGGAGCAGGAGTTTAACTTGTTAGAAATCTGAAACCTCTGACACCTGAAACACTTCTGCATGAACTTGAAAGGCTTACAGTAATCATTTCAACTAAAAGAACTTGATGTTTGGCAACCAAAGGGTGGTTTTGAGCATCACAGTTCTTTTCACTGGACTAAGTGCTCGCATTTTACTTCTCATCTTAGAATTGATCAACAATTAAGTTGCCATATTTTTCTTCATTGTGTAGTTTTAACCAAAATCCTATATTCATCTTTTATCACATTTATTCTTTATCTATGTCTCTTTTCTGTCCCTTTCTGGGAGACTTCACCTGTTCTTTTCTATGTTCATTTGCTAGCCTGGAAAAAAATTTCTCAAATAGTGTTATCAACATACATCAAAACATTGCATTACATCCCATAAGTATATAGTGAGAAAGAATATATTTTTCAATTAAAAATAAAAATTTTAAAATAAATAATTATGGTACAAAATTATATTTTTCCAACACATCTATTAAGTGAGTACCATGTCAACTCACAATGCAAGACTTGGGTAAATTGTACTTCAAGGACAGTGAAGGGCCCACAGAGCAAACCAAACTTATCATCAAATACACTTCAATTAGGTCTGACTATGGTGTCAAAAATACATATAATTAATGAAGTCCTTCATTCCTTTCTGCACAAGTGAGTAATCATTTACTCAATATTTATAGGAAATTTACTTTGTGGGTAAGCATCCAGAAACAGCGGAAAGATATTTAAAATATTCTCTGTTAACAGGGAAATTGCAAACTTTAAAGAGAGATAAACCACATACAGGGGTAGTGCCAAAACAAGGCGATCTTTGCTTATGTGAAATGTGAACGGTACAAATTGTCATAGTGTTTCAGGAATGGAAGAATCTTCTACAGACGATGCAGAACTGGTGGACATAAGCTTAGAAGGCTCAAGACACAGAAATTACATTTTTAGCCTTGACGAAGACGAAGATCAGAAATCTTAATCTGACAGTAGTTAACAAGTTGAACATATACTATGAGCTAGGCAATCGGGTATGTTACATGCAGTATCTCATTAAATTCTATTAATGATTCTTTAAAATGCAATTATTAACACTTTTTTCCAAAGGTGGCAATTAAAGTTCAAAGAATTGAGCACACTTGTGGAAGTGCTGTGACACAGGTTTCACGAAGCCAGCGCTCTCAGTCACCAGGCTGCTATTCCACTTTCTCCCGACGGTAACAGATTCCTACACATTCTATTCAAACAGAGCACAATTTACACTTTTAAAAATATAGACACACATATGCACACAATTATGGTTCAGACATTAAGTGTCTCCCAAAGAGCTCATGTTAAGCAATGCAGGAATGTTTAGGGGTGGAATAATTTCATTATAAGATCTGTAGACCAATCAGTTGAATCATCCATTTGATGAATAATTTGAATGGACTAACTGGGTGGTAACATAGGCAGGTGGAGAGCATACCTTTGGGGTGTGTATTTTGTCCTTTGCTCCTCATCATCCCTGCCCATCTTTCCCTCTCTCTCTCTCCTCCCCAGCTGCCATGAGCTGAGATTCCTTCCTCCTCCACACCCTTCTACCTCGGACTCAGAGTGATGGAGTTGGACAACCATAAACTAAGCCTCTGAAACCATGAACCCAAAATAAACTTTTCCTTCTTAAGTTGTTCTTGTCAGATATTTTGGTCATACTGACACAAAGCTAAGACATGTGTTTTCTACCATGATTCCAAGATTTCTTTTTAAAAATGTCTAACTTTAATCACTCCAACTGCTTTTAGTCAGAGACTGTCTTATTTCTTTCTCTCCACCAAGTGTTTTTACACAGGAATAACTCTGTGAACCCATGACTGCCTTACAGATGAAGGGACAAATGGATGAGCAATAGTAATGACTGAATGAACAGATGCATGAATCTGCAGGGGCATGCACAGTCCCCCTTCATAACCACTTAGAGGGCAAATTCGATTTGCTACTCACTGTATTTCTTTTTTGAAACATTTTTATTGAGGTATAATTTACATGCCATAAAATTCACCTATTGTAAGTAGATAGTTTGATGATTTTTAGTAGATTTACGTGGTTGGATGGCCATCACCACACTCCAGTTTTAGAACATTTTCATCACCCCAGTTGGTGAACATCATTTTTTTTAAAGATAGAGGTACAGTGAGTGAGAGAGAGAGAAAGAATCAATTTTATTGAGTTTTTCACATGGCTTTCGTTGCTCAGACACTTTGTTGTGTACGTGGTGCTGGGGTTTGAACCCGTGTACTTGCGCATGCCAGCCAAGCGCCATAACCGCCGAGCCACCGCTCCAGCCCCCTGTGAACATCATTCTTAAAACCCCACCTCAGCATCTGAGTTGGCTGCCAGCTCATAAATCCTCAATTAATTTTTCACCTTTCCAACGCCTTCTAACGGCTTTCTCTTTCCTATCTGGTATGTCTGAGTAGCATGGCATTAAACTGCATAGCTTTCTTTCCTGGATATTTGTCTTCAGTTGCTACCCAGTCTCGCTCATTTTCTCTCTCTCCTCTCTCTCTCTCCTCCAGCTAGACTTTGGCACATTTTATTCTTCTGCTGGTGATCAACACAACCTGAGCATGAGCCTCCTCAAAGTCACCCTTCTTCATAAACACCAATTTATCTTATTTTTTATGGAATTAGAAAGTGTGACTAAATTGTAGAAAACACATACACACACACGTTGCCCAATTTTCAGATTTTTTTAGCTGACTGTTTTAAGTGACTCTGTTCTATAATTAGAAGCACACAATGTCATTTTAAACTAGGAGTGGCATGAATATAGAGGACATCTCATTTATAAAAGCTGATACTGACATTTTACAGCACACCGGACACAGTGCTAAGTGTGTTACACATATTACTTCATGAAACCCTCGCAACACCCTAAAGGTGACTGCTATTCCCATTCACAGCTTAGAAAAATGTGGCTTCAACTTAACTTATCCACGGTTCTGCAACCAGTAAGTGACAGCCACAACTTGACTTGAAAGTTCTTGTTAGGATGAGTAAGAAAATAATTCTTCTGAGATTTAAATACCCAGGTACATAAACAACTACTAATGACTACTCTGATAATGTTGGTAGGTAATAACCCTCTATGTCCTGTAAATTTTTTTTTAAAATCAGTCCATTTAGACCTAACTATACTTTTTACCTATCTGTTCTTATCAGATTAAGTCTAATTTTGCAGTTAAAGCACCTAAATCTTATGGTTTGATTGAAGCACACATGGAAAAATAAGTTTTACAAAGGACTAGTTGCTTTCACTCACAGGGGACATGGAGCAAGGGTAAGAATAGTATTCATAATGTTCAGGACCAATAAGGAATGAACATTCCTCTCCAATGTTTCTAACTTATCCTCTTATCTAACAGATTTCAGAAAGCTAAGAGTTTAATGTTGGAGTGTGGTGGTGGGGGTGAATCTCCATGGGTGTCTTGTGTTTTTGCCCATATTCTGTGCAAAGGCATTGACAGAGAAAATAAATTTTTATTGAGTTTTTCACATGAAAAAAAAAGTCTAAATTTGCCCAATCATTTATAAGTACTGGTTAAGAACACCTACCTTCCCATAGAGCAGTAACAGGGGATCATGATCTGCCTTGACAATACAGGAAATAACCCTGACTGCCAAGTGCCTCACTCCACACCTATTATGCCATAGCCAATGGATCACTGCTATGCCTTCCAGATGTCCTCACAAGCATCGCACAGCTCACACTTACAAAGCAAGGGGCTTGGCATGTGGCTGCGGTAGAGTGTGTATGAAACCCTGGGTTCCATCCTGCTCCACATTACTATCATCTCTCAGAAAGACATCACCAAATTTGACTTCCCTTCTCTGACCTGTCTCTAACCCATTTTCCACAAAAAGGATTCCCTAAAACAGATTGGATCATAAGTCATTCTCTCCCTTTAAAATCTTCCAAGGGCTTCCCACTTTAAGAGAAATACAAAATCTTAAACTTCAACCCAAGGCAACAAACAACCCTCTCCACCATGTCCTTCCAACCACATCAGCCTTCCTGCTGATTCCTCAATATGCCAATCTCTATCCTGACCCAAGGTCTTTTAAACTTGTTTCATTGATTCAGAACAAGATTGCACATACTTGCTAGAATAATTTCTCCTCAGCCTTCAAGGCTTCAGGATTAAATATAATCTACTCATGGGACAGGGAAGCAGGGCTCAGGGATGTTGGTCAAAAGCAACAAGGTCTCAGTTAAGTTTTGGAGATCTGGTGTACATCCTGGTGCTCACAGTTAATAATAATGCATAATATACTGGAAAATTACTGAAGTGTATCTAAAGGTTTACACTATGCAAAAAAATTGTTAAATGTGTAAGATGATGGCCATCTTAATTATATTGATTTAATAATTTCACAGTGTATACACATATCAAAACATCATTTTGTAACTGTCAATATATGATTTTCATTTGTCAATTATACTTAATAAAGCTGCAGAAAAAGATTTGATTGATGCACTACAATTAAACAAAATAGTGGGATTCATTGTGATATATTCATATATGCACATAATATCATTTGATCAATTTTATTGCCCAATTCCTCACCTTTCCCTCCCCACTCCAACTCTTGTTATTTGTTCTACTGGTTTCTATTCCAATCTCATGAAATCCTTCCCCTTTCTCTCTAGTTTTCACATATAAGATAAAACATATTGCCCTTGACTTTATGAGTCATATATTACACTTAACTTCATGTTCTTAAGTCCATCCATTTCCCTGTAAGAATCATAAGTTTACTCTTCTTTATGAGTGCATAGAACTCCATTGTGTATACATACCACATTTTCCTTATCCATTTGTGCACTGATAGGCAACCAGGCTGATTCCATAAGTTGGCTATTGTGAGTTGCACTGCTGTAAACAAGGGAATGCATGTATCGCTACAGTATGTTGACTTGGGTTCTTAAGGATAAATACTACGGAGTTTTATAGCTGGGTCATATGGTAGTTCCAGTCCTAGTCTTTTGAGAAACTTCTCTACTGATTTCCATAGTGGTTGTACTAGTTTACAATCCCACCAACAGTTCATAAGTGCTCTTCCCCCCACCATCCTCAACAGCATTTATTATTGTTTGTATTTCTGATAATTGTCTAAGTTAAGTGAGATGAAATCTCCCAGTAGTTTTCATTTGCCTTTCCCTGACTGTTAAGGATACAGAACATGTTTTCTTATATTTGTGGGTCATTTGTATTTCTTCTTTTGAGACATGTCTGCTTAGTTCATTTATCCATTTATTAATTGGGTTAGTTTTTAATTTTATTTACATATTTTTGTTCTGTTTAAGTTCTTCATATATTTATATATTCTGCATCCTGTCAGAAGAGTAACAGGGAAAGATTTCCTCCCATTCTCTATGTTCCCTTTTCACATTCTTAATTGTTTACTTTGCTGAGCAGAAGTTTTTAATTTGATGTCATTCCATATATTAATTCTTGGTATTATTTCCTGAGTTTCAGGAGATCTATTGAGAAATGTTTTGCCAGGATCTCTACACATTGGAGTGTCAACCCTAAGTTTTCTTCTAGTGGTTTCAAAGGTTCCAGTCTAATTCCTAGATCTTTGATTCACTATGAGATGACTTTTATTCAGGGTGAGAAAGGACTATAGTTTCATCCATTTTCCCAGCATCATTTGTTAAAACAATGGAATTTCTTTGGCAAAATGATTTTGGTGCCTTTGTCAAAGATCGGATGACTGTATCCATGTGGGTTTGACTGTGTCTCCTATTATGTTCTTTTGGTTAATATGTCTGTTTTTAGGCTAGTATCATACTATTTTTCTAGGATCTTGAGATATATCACTAGGTTATTCATTTGTGATTTTTCTGATTTTTTGATGAAAACACAGCTATAAATTTTACTTTGAAGTATCTTTCTAGTGTCTGATAGGCTCTGGTATGCTACTAGGGGAAAATTTTTTTAAACAGAACAACACAAAGTCATACTTACATATGTGTACATATACATACACACACAAGTCACACATACTCATACACATTATATTTCATTCAGCAAAGATTTTCTTGTCTCCAAGTCTAAATTAAAATTCCTTATTCTCTCACAAAGCATACTGATCTTCTTGTTCATAATAGTCATTATTAATATGGGTTTATTTCTGTACTTATTGGTAGAGGTCTCTCTCCCCACTAGATGATCACCTCCACAAGAGAAAGAACAATGCCAATCAGTTCACCTTGTGTCTGACTCAGCATATTCTGGGGACTTAGTGTTTGCTGAGCTAATGACTAAATCCTCAGGACTTCACACTTAGAATTAAGAGTGTTTTAAAGATGAATGAAGTCTCAAAGATATTAACTTCTTTCCCTATGGATATTCAACTAAATGAGTGAAATAGAGATATAAACGCAAATAAATTCCCAGTTTCTCTCCACCACCCCACATGACTCCCTAGACACAATTTTAATCATCAAGAAAAATTCAAGGAATGCTGGCTGACCCACCCTGAAGAAACCAGCACCCCATCAACCATTCACATTGTCTAGTCCATGAAATGCCTGGAGACTCAACACAAAAAGAACAAGAACTTATCACACAAGAGAGCACTTATGGATCAGAAACGAAGATGAGTAAGACCCCATTGGAGCTCATATGTAAGTGATTAAAATGAGCAGATGTTCAGAGAAAGACACATGATCTGCTGAAATAAGGCTTTGGGTTTTACTCAGAATACCTCCTTAATTTTAGTTCCTAGTAGAGATGCCATTTATTCATTCAACAAAAACCTATTAGGTACCTAATGTATTCCCAGTCACAATGCTAGGCAATAGGGATACAGAAATAAAAAAGTAGCCATCATAAACATGTCCTCATTCATCTTACACTTTAGCAGGGATGACGGACCTTGAGCAAGAGGACATTATGATGGAGGAGGCAAGGTGCTCCAGAAATGTTTCACAGAGAAAGGTCCTATACAAGGTATGAAAGAGGAGATTTACAGGATGAGTGAGGTTGTCTGGACAAATAATAGGAGTTCCCAATACAAGGAGAAGCAAGTGTCCATAACATACTCAAAGAAACTAATGAAAAAACAAACATTGGTGTCACATTTTTTCCTCTTCTGGTTAGGAGCACTCTACAATTTGGACACCCCCAAGTGGAGCTGCATTGAGACTCCTGTATCCAGGACACAATAACACCAGTAAAACAATTTCTTTAAATTCATTGTCCTAATCTGCATTTAATAAGTTCTGCCTATAACAAAAGGGTCCCCACCCCACACTACCAGTGTCCAAATTCCTTGCTGTACTCTTTATAACTAGGGCAAAAACAGCTACTTATTTTGCTTCATCTTTGGCTTCTGCAACCAATAATGGTCATACATCTGTATGATATATTCCTGTGTGTTTTTCCAAAAGAGAGAATGAATAGGTCACCACCCCAAAGCAGGACTTAGCATTGCTAAGGTAGCTAAAGTTTGACCACATATAGATCACCATGGCTTACCCTCAGTCTCTTCCCCATAAGGGCAGGCAGTTTGCCTTTGAAATGATGTTCCTGGACATTCTGAAAATGAACTCCAGATTCTTCTACCCTAAATCGAATCTCAGAAACTCAGTAGCTGTACCTTCCACTACTACTTGCCTAACCTTATTTTCCACATGAGGCACAAAGACAAACTGGAAATTACACATTCATGTGCCTCCAAGGTTTGAGTCTGCTCCACCCAAAGACTGATTGGAAGGG
Organism: Aplodontia rufa; assembly: GCA_004027875.1. Lineage (NCBI taxonomy): Eukaryota > Metazoa > Chordata > Mammalia > Rodentia > Aplodontiidae > Aplodontia > Aplodontia rufa. The sequence continues at coordinate 12,603 of PVKS010029621.1, read as the reverse complement.
ATACAGACTGATGATCCTTTATGAGAACTGGATGCACTACTATATTCCAAACCTGAAAACATGCCAGAGGACAAACCTGAGCCCGTAAGGATGAAAACACTCCTTTAGTTTTGGTGGATAGTTGGGTTATTGGGACAAGGCTGAACCCCAAACTCTCACAAGTTCCACCTTAGAAAGCAATTGGTTTATTCTGTAATAGTCAACATTTGAGAGTATTCCTGTCCAAGGTTGTTCAGCCTTGATTTCAGGTATTCTCACTGAAGCAAAATGCCTCATTCTGGGGGGCTTCTGAGACCCTCATCCATTGGGTACTTTTCAGGACCACTGAATTCATGTACTGCCAGAGGATGTTCTCACCTTCAACTGCCCTTCAAATGCCCTCTGCTCTCAGCCTCAGCAGTAGAACTCAGCCCCCTCCACCCAGATGACTTCAGCTCATGTTTTCTGGGGTGCTGATCAGATCCCATCTTATCAACATGCAGAGGACCTGGCCCATCTACCAACTGCCAGTTCCTCTATTTGCACACTAGCCTATATTCTCATTCAGTGCCCCTTAGTTTCCATTCTCATTAAGTACATTTCCAGGTCTCTTTTCATCACAAATATCCTGAAATCCTCTCTCCAAAGTCATGTCAATTATGAATTCACTTATAACAACAAGGAAGACTAGAGGGAAATTATGCAGTGCCAAGCTAAGACTTCTTGGGAGGATTTAACTGAAGAGCATAAAATCTTAAATAGTACAAATAATCTCAACTAATTTCAGTCCAGGCCAGATGACAATGCAAGTGAGCATGAATTAAAATTACAGATAAACACATTTGGAACAGATGTTGGAAAGAACTTTTTCCCCAACACTGGAAGTCATAAACATGCAGTGAAACCCTCCAAAGTCATTGGCAACATTGAAGATACAATTAGAGCAGATTATGAGGGCAATAAAACCCTGAGGATAGTGTCAAGATTTTTGGGATTGGCCACATGATTGGTATGTTTTCCTGGAGCAGTCCTGAGAATACATGGTCAAGAATGCCAACTTTTTTTTTTCCTGAAGCCTTTAACAGAGAGCACCAGAAAATCATGAGCAATCTTTTTTCTACTGGGTCTACATTCAAGCCTTTATTAGTTCTTTCCAGAAAGGTGCATTGACATCACTCCAGCGTGCAACCCCCACCTGCAACGGTCTTACACTTCCATGCACAGGCTCCTGCTATGACCATTACCTTAAGGTAAGGTCAAATTTCACACTGCCAATACAAACTATTCTGAGGAATCAGATGAAGGCTGCAGCAGTGGTTAGCACTGTTCTGGGAGGCATTGCTGGTGACTGAGACCTCAAGCCCCACTAACTGCAAGGTGGCCTCCCCTGCTAGTTTATATCACCCTTATTCCCTTTGCATATATCTTTCCAAACTGTTCTGCAGTCCTTTCTCTAAGGTCATTTTGGCTGTACCAGTAGCCCTATGGACTTAATTACCTATTCAACTGTTAACCTTCATTGTTCTCTAAAGAGATGGGGAGTTAGTTATAGCATTGGGCATGACTTAAGATTTGAAGAGACAAGGCATCTGAGCCCCTAATCTGGACACTGGTTCTATTCATATATTGAGCACTATAAGTCACAACAACTGTTATTCTTAACTCTAAGGTCTTAAGTTTAAATCCCACAAAGAGGAAAAACTTAGTGTAAAACTCTAGTCTGCACCTTTTATCTTGATCAGTCAATGCAGGGGACAGGGGGTGCAATAACCATACAAGAAAATCTGCATCTCTCAGTAATAGAAATTAACTTCACAATCAAACTAACAAGTTATTAACTTGAGGAACAAAGTTGTAACTCAAAATTTGTTTTAACACCATTTCACATGTGAAATCAAAAAGACTACCATACGGTATTAAAACCATCATTCAAAGTCATTGGCATGAAAATAACAGAAACGTTCTATATGACAGGAAGATATCTTCAGCTCCATCCATCTCCTACATATAAAGTATCAATTTACAAAATGCAATCATTACAACAAATGTTATTCTGTATTAAAGTTAGAAATTCTTACAGATGTCAGGTAGTCATCCAACTGGGGGGGGGGATGCAGGGTAAAGACCACTGCTTGTCAGTTTTTTCAAATGTCCACTTGGAGCCTCCCCAGGTAAAGGGGCTCACGAGTCCTAATGAGGAAAATTTCAAATTCCCTAAGTAGACATAAAAAACGGTTTTTGACTTAGACTTCTAAGGAACGATTCTCTCAAGGGATAATTTCCCTCAGACTAATCATCTGACACTCCTAGTGGGACAGAGAGAGATGACAAATATGCTAATTGAAGGACCTTCAGTGCAAGTATTGAAGGGGCCCAGCCACTTTGGTTTCTGTGATCAATAGCATCAGGGTGGCAGAAGCCAGAACCTGTGTCACACCACAGTGCTCATCCCTGAAATATGTGTTCCTTCTCATCACACTCCCACCTCTGCTCACTCTGTGGACAATATCAATCCACAATGCAAACGGTGTGGCCCTCCCACTTGCAGGATAAACATCGCAGCACAGGGAAGTGAGGGGTCTCACTACTTTCTGGTTTAGAAAGGGGAAAAGGAGGAAAGGTTTAAAAAAGAAAAAAAGTAATAATTTTCCTTAGAAAAGATCTCTGGGCTTTCCAAGTCTTATTGGAATAGTAATTTTCCAGCCCACTTCCCATCCTTCAAGACTACACTCAGAAAACCTGAACATAGAGTAAAGGGGAAAAATTATGTGAAGATGCTCTTGGGAAATAAATTGGAATTAAGAGAAATGGAGTAAAACTCATAGGCAGTAGGGGGGAGGAGAAGGAGGGAGATTAGGTAGACAAAAACCAACGTAGCATTTTCTTTACTCCCGAGAAGCAAATAATACTTAGGCAATCATTTAATTCTGGAAAATTTACAATTATATACATATATACATATGTGTGTGTGTGTGTGTAAGTAAGAGATGCATTTATATCTCTTATAGGGACATAATATAGAGGGATCAAGAGACTGGGGTACATGTGACATGGAAGTAACTGTGGTTTAGGAACAAACGCATATCATATTGTTACTTTATTTATTTTTATAAAGAGAGGGGGACAGTGAGAGAGACAGAGAAAGAGAGAAACAACTTTATTTAGTTTTTCACATGGCCTTAGTTGCTCTAACACTTAGTTGTGTACGTGGGGCTGGGATTTGAACCCAGGTCCTCATGCTTGCCAGGCAAGTGCCAAAACCACTGAGCCACCACTCCAGCCCCATATTGTTACTTTAAATGCATTTGTGATTGTACAACTCCACTCCTTAATAAAAAAAAACTCATATAGAACATAATTCAAGACAATAGAATATTGAGTTCATCTGGATTGATACTTTGTGAATCATTGTTTAAATTGTAGGAATTTTTCCCCACATTTCTATTGGTACGTTATAGTTGTACATATTGGTGAGATTTATTGTTATATATTTGTACATGCACATAATATAACAGCAGAATTTGGCCAATATCATTCCCCAGGATAGCACCCCCTTCCTCTCTGCCTTTCTCCACTTATTCCCTTTCTTCAGCTGATATCCCTTTGATTTTTAGGAGATTCATCCAACCTTTCTTTTCGTTTTTCAATTCTAGCTTCTGCATATGAGAGAAAACATATAGCCTTTAACTTTCTGAGTTTGACTTATTTAACTTAATATGATGGTCTCTAGTTCTATCCATTTTCCGCAAATGCCATAATTTCATTTTTCTTTATGGCTGAATAAAACTCAATTTGGGTATATACACCACATTTTCTTTATCCATACATCTATTGATGGATACCCAGGCTGGCTCCACAGTTTGGTTAATGTGAATTATGGGCATGCATGTATCACTGTTCTAAGGTGACTTTAATTCTTTAGGGTAAATACCAAGAAATGATATAGTTGGATCATAGGATGGTCCCATGCCTAGTCTTTTGAGAGGCCTCCATACTGAAATTGTAGAGTATTTTGGAAAAGAGATGTCCTACTACCCAAATAGATATACCTTTCATTTTCTGATCACCTAATGTAAGAGCAGACCCGAGCATGTTTTGGGATTCTCTCTGCTATGGATCAACAAGAAAGATGGAAGCAATGAGGGTAGGTGGCATTAGTGCAAAACATTGCATCCTTCCTTCTACTGCCTGAAATCCGAGATGGGAGTAGCATAGTAGAAGGTCAAGGGCAGGCAGAGGCCCAAATGCTTTAGCAACCCCATCTCCCATGGAAAATCCCTCCCTGCCACATCTTTCCTGAAGACATGCTCCAGCTCCTGTCAAAATGTAGACTTGTCAAATTCTCATACACACGTATCTCCAAAGAACACCAATGAAAGATTGAGAAGGAAACAGGGAGAAAAAAGCCCTCATTTCACAGTGGCCCTGGCTAAGATCAAGTCTATGAAGTCTTTCTCCTGCCTCTCACTCTTTCCTAGGTGAGTTATGTTTGGAAAAAGCTACCAGGTTTCTGGTAGTGGGAGCCGTGCATAAGCCTGCTTTTCAGTGAGATGTGACACTTCTCAGTATCTACTGGACAAGAAGGGGGTACATTCCAGAGAAATGCTAGCAGAAGCAGTGGCACCTGCTGTATTGTAAATTGGGTCAGAGCAATGAAATTCATCCTGAATTTCTGTGGTCTAATCAATGATTCAGCTCTAATGCAACCATAAATCAGAAAGGATTTGCATAAACTGAGTCCCGCTTGGCACCTCAACAAATCGCAAGTGATGGATTTTGCATTAAATTATAAGACCTACTTAACAACCTTATTGGTTACCAATAAATGCATCCCTCTGAAAATTCCACTCAAGTTTTAGGCATTTCTAAGGCATCCCACCTGCAAATATGCTTGCAGTTATAAAAGCAGATAAATCAGGGCAGATACTCTTAGGACATGCTTAGCATGTCATCTTAAGGGCCTTTCTTAGCCATCAACAACACACAAAGATTTCCTACAAATTTTTCCATGGCATAGTTCTCTCAGGACAAACCACAAAAAAAAAAAAAAATCACAACCTAATATGAAAACATACCATGACAAACTTGATAACATTTTTTAATATCAGAAGATATTAGGGATTGTCAGAAAACTGGGGGCTACAACCTATTTTTATAAATAAAGTTTTATTGGAACACAGCCATATCCATTCATTTACCTATGAACTCTGTGGTTTTTATGCTACAGTTGGAAAGTTTAGTAGTTGTGACAGAAACTTTCTGGTCCACAAATATTAACATATTCATTTTATGGCCTGTTAAAAAATTTTTTTAGCCAACCCCTGCACCAGAGAAAAAAGAGAAAAGTCAAAATATGAGGCCACCTGAGCTAATCTCTAGGTTGCTGAGTCCTCCTTAACTGTGAAAGCACAAAAATTCAGCAAAAAACGACCTAACTTGCTAGATAATTGAGAATGTGAAGTATTTGAGGGTAAGTAGAGCTTCAAAATATTAGCTGTGAGTTTAACTGGATTTGCTTTTTATGGTTTTGAATAACTGCTCAGTTGTCCTAATCCTTTTAAATCTGTCCCAATAAGAATTTCAGAGAGGAAGTGACACATGAGCTGACATTCAAAGAAATAAGAATAAATTTGGAGATGAAGGAAATTCCAGAAAGAGGAAACAAAACAATTTCTGCTAAAGAATTAATCAGCAATGAAGTGTTGATTACTTGAGCTTTTTTCCTAAAAGGGCGTAAAAATAAAGTTGTGTCTAAACCTATTCTACGAGTAGGATTCACCATAAGTCATTTTTCTCAATCCCACTCATGAGAAAAATGACATAATGATGATAATGGTTATTATTACAGGAACTATCATTAGCATTATTATATGAACTATCATTTATTAAACGTTTATCACATGCTGAGCATTATGCTGGGTGTTTATGCAATATCCCATTTAATCTTCACAGCAGTCATATGAAGTACATACTATTATTATCCTCATTTTGCAACTGAAGAGACTATGACTGAGAAAGGTAAGCAGGATATGCAAGTTTCTAAGCAGCAGAGTCCAGGATCCATGTTATTATCATTGCGTTCTCAATGAGTCCTCATACTCACCCACAAGGCCACCCAGCCCCACCTAAGCACAGCCTCCTCACCAAGCCTACTTACCTCTGCAGACACTGCAGCACTGATTCTCTGGAAGAATGTGATCCTTTTCTGAACAGTTCAAAGAAGGGCACATTTCTGTAATTTTTACTAAAACTCCACCCTGGAAGCCAAATATTGGAAGAAAAAAAAGATGTTCATGTTTAGTCAATGGTACAAACTTATAGTGTTCATTGTTAATAGCCTACAGTGATAGCAACCTACAAGAATTAACAACATTTCTAAGATTCCACTAAATGATAACATTGCAAATTAAATTGATGAGACTTCTGGAAGAGAAGGTACATTTCCTTTTCTATTAAAAAAAAAGACCATTTTAAGTTTTTGAGTGCCTACTCTAAAGCAGAAGGATGCTAACAATGATGGGCTGATAAATTTTTAGCAATGGATTTGAGCATAGAAGGCCTAATCTGCAAGGTTTATTGACTTCTATGGTGTAAGTATTCTAACAATGGTTGATATCAACCTGACATCATTGGAAGTAGCGGTGGGGAATTACGTACAGTGAGCTTATGTGAGCCACCAGTTCTAGCACTCTGCTAGGTAACTGGCATTGTGAACCCAAAGATAAAGACAACATCTTCCTTGGTCTTGGTGAGCTCACGGTTTGGGTGGAAGGAAATGAAAACATCTTAAACTAGAAACCATAATACAGTACAGTAAGTTATAAAAAATGTGCTCTAATAAAGGCATTCTAATATGTCATAGCAGAATAATTAATTCTGCCCAGGTGGGAAGAAATTATGAAGATGCCACATTTGAGGCAACTTGAATAATGGTATAAAGGAAAAAGAAACCTTCCTGGCAGAGGAAATAGACAGGAGCTAAAGTATGCAGGTATGGATATACTAAAGAGCATCGGATGAGCACCAGATTTCCCCCTAGATATAAGTAAAATTACTTATAATGAAATATTAAAAATTCAGTGGCTGAATCTTTATGACCAAATTTCAATAAAAGGCCTGTTGTTGGCATTACTTGCATCTGTGTTTAGTTTTATGCTGAATTTTAAAAATTGGTCCACTAATTACTATCTTTACAAAGATTGAAGAGGCCTGGTTTTATACAAAACATTTTATTTTTCTTTCTGATTCTTTTGGGGATATATAAGACAACCAAGAAGCAAGCTTAAGAACAGAGTCTCATGGAAAGCTAATAGGCTGTTCCAAACAGGGTGGAGCTGGACAGGCGTTTTCATTCATTGCCTCCACACTTCCCCACTGTTTTTGGTTGGGAAGAACTCCCATTGTATCAGGCATCCCCATTCTTAAATATCAGCATAAGCAAAACATTGATGGCCAAATGTAAACCCAACTGCTCATCTTTTGCAAATATTAACTTCCTCTCTTCGTAATTTTCCATCCAGACAATCCAGCATCTACAACATTCTTTATCCTGCTTTTCTTTTCCTTTGTTCTTTATCTCCTAGCCTTTTACTTTTCTCATATTCTTAAAACTGGCCCTGATATCTGAGAATTGATCCTGCCACTCACACTCAGTCCCTGCTAAGATTCTATTCTTACTCCAGGCCATGTTTGGTTAAGAGTTAGTGCCCATCTAAAGGCTACTGTCATGTATTTGTGCCTTAGTTTCTCCAACAGGAAATTAAACCAATTATAAGTCCATGGAAATTCAATAACCTGACTTTCAGGACCATATATGCTAAATATAAAGGAAAATGCCAAGATTTTTTAACCATATTAACTCTAATCCTATCCTTCAGAATTAATAAATTTATTCTCATCCATTGCTTCTTGGCATAAATATGAATGGCAAACACTATTGAACTCTTTTATTCTTTCTATGTGCCCACCTCCCAGTTCTGAATGCCTTGCTACTATTGGCTCACCTCTGTCATCTTCAGAGGGTTGCCCTTAGGCTCTGAGAACATTTTGCCCATGCACAGAGCCAGAATTACCAGCAAGTTCTATATCCCCTGTGCCACGGCCCAAAGCCAAGGACTGAATAACATGGTATGTTCTTTACCTAGAAAAGGAACAATCTCTGGGGTATAATTTATGTTCCAGAGCTCCTGGTGGGATCAGAGCAAGTCTGGTCCTTCACCTGAAACTGTACCTTTGTTCAGTTTCTTCACCTCCCCTTCTGACATTCCCCACAGCCCAACTGGTTTTTCCCAGAAGTACTCCTAAATAAATCACTTGTACAAAAATCCTTAGCTCAGGGTCTGCTTCTGAGAGAACCCAAACTAAGATGATTAAGTAAAGTTTCTTGCTTGCTATTAAAAAAGCAAACTGCTTTTAAGACTCTGTCAGTATGCATGTGTTCATGAACGTGTGGCAACGATTCCCTCCTACTTGTAAGATTACATTGAACAAATAAAGAAAAGGACATATGCCTATCATATTGTTGCTTTATATGCATTTATGATTGTACAATAACAATTCCTTAATAAATTTTTTAAAGAAAGCAAACTGCTAAAAGGAATGATCTCCTGCTGGTAAGATTTTAGAGTAATTTCTACTTTCTTCTTTATACTTTTTCCTCTAAACTCCAAATTTCATGAGTATATACTTGTTTTGTAAAACAACACTAAAAATGCTACAGAAGACTCTTTTTAAAAAAAGTAATCATTCACGAAATGTCCTTTATACAAAATGGACTTGCTTATCAGTTGATAATTCTAATCATCCCTTAACATATTTAATAAGATCATAATTCCAAATGTTTAAATAGAGACAATCCTTTTTGCTTGAATTTCAAAATATGAACTGATTATTGTTGCATAAATGCCACTAAATCCATTTAACCCAGCTACATAATTAGACACAAAGCTTTTAAACTTTATTTTGAAAACTATCTCCAGTAAGACGTAATTTGTCATTAACATTTTTAAATCTTCCTGATTAAGGTATGCTATTTTATGACCTCTGCATTAAGCTCTGTGTTAGTTGGAAAATACAATTCTTGCATTTTTTCTTCTCACTTAAGAGTAACCATTTCCATAACACTGGTCAAATATAAGCACTTTCAGGTTCTGTACTAATCACTGTGCTCAACTTGAATTTCTAATAACATAAAACTCACATCTTTGTGTCACAAATTATTGCTAGGCTAATAAAAGTCACAAAAGGGCAATAAATGAACAAAATTAAGGTTATTCATCTTGATTTCAAAAATATAGTAACTTCTGGAAATACATGGTAAAGATATTTGATACAAAAGCTTTTGGTTTTGTTTAACTGTTTTGTCTGAAGCTTTAAAATGACCCCAGAAATCAGAAACGGATGGATCTACAGGTTGCCTTTTGTCAACTGGAGATCTCCATTTCAACCTCAGAACACAGAAAAATCATTTTATACATTTTTGATATATTGTTTCTTTTATTCTCTCAAGGTTAGTACTTATGTAGTGCTAGTTTAGATGTCTAAGATAAAAGTCAATTTGTTACATACAATAGATATTTTTATGGTTTGGATCTACAATGTCCCTGCCAAAAGCTCATGTTATGACATGCAGCACTATTCCAGGGTTTAAAAAAAAAATTACACTATGAGGGCTCTGACATCAAAGGACTAATCCATTTGATGGTTGATGGATTAAGCATTTGAATAAACTACTTAGGTGGCAACTGCAGGCAGGTGGGGCATGACTGGAGGAAGTAAGTCACTGAGAGCATGGCCTTGGGACCTCTATCTCTACCTTGACCCTTCTTCCTGTCTCTCCTCTCTCTTCTCTCCTCTCTCCTCTCTCTCTCTCTCTTCGCTCTTCTTTCTTTTCTCTCTCTCTCCTTCCTAGTTGCCATGAGTTGAGCAGCTTTCCCCCACCACACCTTTCCACCATGATGTTCTACCTCATCTCAGGCCCAGGGCAATGGAGCTGCACAATCATAGACTGAACCTCTGAAACCAAGAGCCTAAAATATACTTTTCCTCCTCTAAGTTATTCTTGTCCGATATTTTGGTCACAGCAACAAAACGCTGACTGACACAGATGCCAGAAAGCACTAGGACATAAATTTGGGTGTGAGTAGTACCAAGTACAGTGCTTAACCACTGAGCCACATCCTGAGCTCGGTATTTTTTTTATTTTTATTTTGAGATAGGGTCTCACTAAGTTAGTGATAGGGCCATGCTAAGTTGCTGAGGCTGACGTTGAACTTATGATCCTCCTGCCTCAGTTTCCTGACTTACTGTAATTCCAGGCATGTCCCAGTACTTTGGGCTGAGTCTTAAATCCTGAGAAAGGCTTCCTGCCTCAGACAAGAAGTCTTTTATGCTATACCCATCCCCTTCTCTTCCACATGACCATATCCATCAATGTGCCCCAAAATTCTTCTGTGGGCTTTTATTTATACCCTTGATCAAGAGAATCAATGGGTCCTAGCCTAACGAATTTCACTTTTTAGACAGATTGAAAAGATTGAAATCTTTCTGAATCTACCCTTCTAAAATTCAGAGGTTAAAAAAAAAAAAACAATTCCTAATAAATCCAACAGCATTAGGAGTGGCAGTAGAGAGGCAAAGAGAGGAAATTACAGAGCTAGACCTCAAAGATCTTGCCCCCTTAGTTCACTCACCAGCCTTGTGATTTTGTCCTGTGCTCCAGTTTGTACTTCCGTATAGCATCTACCTCACAGGGTTAGTGTGAGGCTTAAACGGGATAATATGATTAAATGCTTTAAACAGTAAGTGCTAAAAAACAGTAAGTGATCAATAAATGCTAATAATATTGTCAAATGCCCTTCGCTATGTGTACAAAATAACCATTTCATAAATAACTGTTGAAAGACCACGAATAAAAAAGTAATGTCTCTTTAAAAGAAGATGAAATTATTCATGTGCACTTACACACATACACATATGCATGCACACCAGTTCTGTGAGGGGAATAACCTGTCTGCCCAATTTCTAAGTTGTCAAAACAAAACAAACATAGTAAAGATGAAGTACATAGGGCAACCACAACATGCCAGTAACATTGGTAAATAGTATTCAGATAAGCTGGCATTTAAATCCATGCTCATTTCTTTTATAGGTCCCCAAAACGTGTGCCTTGGTTCTCTCTGATGATAATAGAGATAGAGTCATAATGGTGACTCTGGCTAGAGTCACACACTGCCTCCATTCATTATGTAAAAGGAGCTGCTAGTTATAAATGAAGGATCCATGGCTAGTGCTAGCATCATAAGCACAGGGGAGAAACTGTCTTTAATCATCCCAGATTTTCTTCAGTAAAAAAGAAAAGCAAAGGTTTTAGAATCTAAATTAATTCCCTTCCCCTAGAAGTGAAACAATTTACAGAGCACAGGACAGCTGTGTTATATACACAGTCATGTGAAATAATAGCAACAGCTCTCATTTAATAAGGACTTACTTTGCACCAAGAATTACATTAAGTTCTTCAAATGCTTTATCTTCTTTAATCCATTCAAAAATCCTTATGTAGTAATGTGCCAGTCCTAGGTTACAGATCACGCCCACCTGTCCCAATGCACTCCGAGGAGTAGAGCTTCCTTGTTGACTGAGAGATAAATCCCTGTCACACCATTCCTGCTTCTGCCACAGGCTAAGGAGCCCCTATATCTAGCACCTATTGACACAGAGAGACTATCACACCTGTGTATCCACCAGAGTGGCTGAATCTATGGAATCTCTGGCACTCCCACTAGCAGCCAAGAAGGAAGAATGGAAAATCAACTAGGGTCATTTAAAGGGATTCGCCCCTGAGATAGGTTCTGGCCAAGGAGAGACAGGTTATGGGAAAGAGCCCTTTCTCCTGAAAATCCTGTAAAGAGCTAGATTTGATCTCTTCTTTTGTTAGTATCTTTCTGAAAACTTCTGTAAATCTCCAAATGTCTTGTTCTCTTCTTTAAAATACATTTCTTCTTTTTTTCCAGGGATATGATGAAAAGAAAATGAAATAAAGTAGGGAAAAGCGCTTGCAAAGATGGTCCATTCTGAGACACACTGATTCTGTCAGCCTCTGTAGAGGTGCCCCAAAAAACAGCTGCAATTTGTTGTAGAGCTGTGGCTTCTCTGTAATGCATGATCTTGTATCTGCTCTTCTGCCTTTTCTTTCCTACTTCCTTGTGAATGTCCCTCACTCTTTCATTTCTAGGACCGTACCTCTCCTTCCCCTTCACCACCAAGGAATAAATAAAGAAAGTATCAACACAGAAGTCCATGCCTCAGATTCTACTCTTTAGAACTCTGGATTAGACCAGTAGGTAGTGTTTCTATTTTGCCCATTTTTTCCCCAGCTACTGTTAGGCAAGGAAGGGATGTCAAGCTAAAAGGCATTGAGGCAAACATTTTCTTATTGGCCTCATCCACATTCCTCTAGGGTGAGTGGTTCTGCCTATAAAACTGTCTTTTCTCATGTTGTAGTAGATAATGGAGATCAGGACAGGGAACACATGCAGGAAATAAGAACTATCACTTTTTCTACCTAAATTAAGCATGTTCTCCAACCCAGTTCTTATTGTAACCCCCTGGTGGAAAAGAATGCAA